>VYXD01001438.1:65556-79271 GCA_013397195.1 Hylia prasina
AACAGCAGTAGCAATAACAGTACTAGTAGTAGCAACATAGGGCAAGAGTCTACTTTGATTTTGATGGAAACCAATAAGAAATTGCCCCATAATTCCCAAAATTATTTCTGTTTTGTGAGTTTGCCTAGCAGGGCCTTACAATATTTCCTCCTTCATACCCCACTCATTAATAACATGATTTTTTTTTTTTTGGGTCATGTGATACATTGGAAACAGTCTCCAGGAAATGTGCATCTCAGTTTTTAGTTCTGTTTTTTTAAGAAAAAATTCTCAGATGTATTCTTTACTTATCTATAAATTGTACCTGCAGTAAATTAATTTTAAGATTTGAGTCACAAATAATTTGCCAGGTGGGCCAGTTTATTGTAAATTTGTAGTGGTAAGGGTTTGACTTTTGCTGTAGCATGGGTTTATCTCCTCAGATACCTAGAATTTTAATAAACTTATTATTTCAGTAGGGAACATTTTATTGAAGAGCTTGGACACTGAAGAGCTTAGACACTTTCTTGTATTTCTGAATTGATTAGGAATTTAGCCTTCTATTTGTTACTCAGTCTGCCTTTAAAATGGCCATGTCAGGCTTCTCATATGTTCATCCTCTAGACAGACACAGAGATCTTTTGGATGAAGATGTACTGTCCCCTCCCTTTGTGAGCCCCTATTTGAACCCTGGAGCCTCCGGCAGAGGCATAAAGACTGGAGGTTGTTTCTGAATTAATTTTTGTCCTGCTGATATCTTAACATTGAAACGTGCCACAGGAAGAAGCACAATTTATCTCATTTATTCAAGACTATTGAAGGGTCCTCAACCTATGTGAAAATCCCATTTTTTACCTGGAAAGGACAATCAGAAGCTCATAAATCTCCAGGCTAAGTGATCTGGACCCCTGACTCCTAAAAAGGATGTTAATATAAAAGACATAATCTGTTCATCTCGTGCTTGTTCTGCAACAGCATCAGAAAAAAATCTGTTTGCTAAATATGGATATCATGAGTGAAATTATTTTGCATTTGGCTTACTGTTTTTTGTTTGGTTATGTTTTCCTTGTGATTGTGGAGGTTGCAGGGATTTTTTTGTGTTGCATTCACTCACACACAAGGCCAAAACAGGCCGTGAATATACTGTATACTGAAAATCCTCTTCAGTAACATATTTCCTTAACGAATGCAATTATTCCTCAGTACACTTACTTTAAGCAGTTAGGATGGCTGTAACTTAATTTCTTACTGTTAAGTATAAGCCAGGTAAGGCATAAATAGGCCTCTGGACATATAAATAATTACACAATTTTTAAAATTATTTATGCAATTATACACCGTCCCAACAAAACCTGACCACCAGAAAGAGGATCTTTGGGAGTCAGAATCAGTAGATATTCACCCAATATGCAAAACAAAGTGTTTATAGTACAAGCAGCACTCTAAGCCACCTACCAGTGAAATGACAGGAGTGAAAACATTACCCAGGGCCTTTTTTGTGAATAAATCATATTTACAAGAAGTTTCTAGAGTTACTCCAACAAACCTATTGGTTTATTATTAATTTTTTGTGGATTTTTTGTTATTGTTGTTGTTTGGGTTTTGTGGGGTTTTTTTGGTCTGTTTGGTGGTTTGTATGTATGTTTATTTGGGGTTGAATTTGTTGTTGTCGTTGTTGGGCTTTTGGTGTTTGTGGGGTTTTTTTGTCCTAGACATGTATTGACTAACTTTCCAGTGTGCAAGTGTGTTTCTCACTCTCATTTTCTCATACCAAAAACAAACAAAACAAACCAGGGTTCCATGGGATTCCCTCCTCTTGCAGTAAAGTAGGTAATTTAAAACACTGATGGTGGAAGTAGATAATATCATTGGGACACTAATTTAAAAAGGAAATCAACAGTTTAAAGTTATAATTGAAATTAATGTTAATTTAGTGTTTATAGTAAAGATTTGGGCACTGAGGTTTAATATGTCATGTATGCCAAGATGGTGAAGGTATCGATCATTTTTAAAGAACTGTAAATATTTTTCCTTGAGATAATTTCTAGATATTGTTTCCTAAATTCAGATATTCCACTGTATTCACAGATCACTTATCTTGAGACTTAATCTGTAATTTTCCTAAGGAGTCAGGAATTTTGAGTAAAATTCCTGAATACTTTACCCCTTTTCCACAGACAGAAAAATGACCAAAAATATCATGTCATGTACAGCCTGAAAAGAGCTATGAATAATTTTCAGACATGCTCAAGATCTGCATCATTTTAGAGATAAGTCTGATTAATGAGGAGCAGTGATGAACATCATAGTCAATGGGGAAATCCTCAGAGTACTTTCAGTAAATCACAGAATCATGGAAGGATTTGGTTTGACAGGGACCTTAAAGATCACTTTTAAAGATTGCCATGGGCAGAGACCCCTTCTGTTAAACTAGGTTACTCCAAACCTATAGGGCCTGACAGTGGTCAGAAAATAGATTCTAAGGTTCCAGGCAGTTACTCGAAGTCTGTTAAAAAGCTAAGCATACAACACTCTTATTCTGGCCTGGGAAATTCTAAGGAGGAACCCAAAACAATTTTTCATAGATAGGCTCCTCCTGACACCTGGTGTTTTTCCAACTTGTTTACTGTTAAAGATATATAAAAAAGGTGGTGTTCTGAACAACCAATCCTATTCCTTGTAGCGAAGTATGGTATAAGTAAGTCTGTCTTTCAATAAACTTTACTATATGCCCTCCAAGAAGATTGGAGTTTATGTGTCGTTACTTGAGCCATCCTGAAGTGTAACGATACAAACACAAAACCAGCCTGGCCCTGTACACCCCTGGGGACATGGCAGCCACAGTTTCTCTGAGCAACCTGTGCCAGGGTCTCGCCACCCTCACAGGAAAGAATTTCTTCCTAATATCTAATCTAAAGCTACTCTTAGTTTAAATCCACTTCCCCTTGTCCTATCAGTGCATATCCTTGTAAATAGTCTCTCTCCATTGTTGTGGTACACTCCTAGTCCAGAGGCTTGAGCAAAGGGGCCCTGACACTTCCCCCCAGGGTTCCTGAGTGTCCTTGGCACCCACCAGATGATTGGGGTAGGAAAGAATGAGACGGGCTCTGCTTGCCACTTCCAGGATCAATTTTATTAACAGAAACACAAAACAAACCTAACTCAAAGAAAGGACAGAGGTGAAGACCCCAGACACAAGCTTACAGCGTCATATAAATGGGGGAGTATTCAGCGGAGGATACAACTCCTTACCCAATTAGGTACACTTAGGGGAAGATCATAAGGTGGGGTTCACAGTACAATGACCAATGGGGAGCACAAGGGGTGGGGAACAATTTGAACCAGTCACTGGGGCATCAAAGAATAGGGGATTTCCAGAATGGGAGGGACTCATGCAGAGCAGGATTGACAGGTAGGTAGGAGGAGTGACTTGGAACAATTGGGAACAAAGGGTGGATCCAAGGTGAGAGTGACAACTGTATAAAGGACTAAATCAACTATACAAGGAAGGGGGGGTACAGAATAAACCATTTTGAGGGATTATAAAAAACTTACAGTCACAAAAAGCCTACAATCAGGAAGAATGCACCACCACACTCCATCTTTCTTGTAGTCATTCTTTACTATTCTCATGATCATGTAATAACAGGAATCTAAGTGAAAGTGAAATGGCGGTTTCTAAACATAAGTGAAGTTCCCTAGTGGTTAAATCTGCTCTCTCACTCAATCATGTTTTCATGTCCTCCTCTGCATACTAATGCCATATTCCCTTGGAAGAAAGTCATTGTTAATGACAAGTCAAGCCTCGTGCATGAAAGGGATCCCAAACTGTCATCCAATCTGTACCTTTAGAGTACTTGGTCTATCCTTTCCAGATCAATGAGCCAGAGAAGTAGAGAAATATTTGAAAAATGGGAATGAATAATAATTAGTAAAGTTACTGAAGTCATCTTTGGAGGAAAAGCAGAATGTGCCTGTAAAATCCCTGACTATCTGCTGTTGCAAATATTCAGGATATGACCACTGGCATATCAGTCTCTGCCCTTGGCCCTGCCTTGGGTTTTCAGACCAGTAATGGAATATTTTACATAGGTCAGAACATTGCCTTTGCTATGGGACATGTATGGTCCTCTCTGTCATAAGTAGAAAAATAATTCTCCTTCTTTTGCCTATTTAATGTTGTGTATCACTAACATTTTGTATCATGGTTGTTAATAGATACTTCTGATTTATTCAAAAATTCAAGTACTGAGCACAAGGAATAGGTTAAATAACTTAAGTACATACAAATGATAACTTGAAATTTTCTAAAGGTCATTAAATGTGTGCTGCTCATTCATAGTCGTCCTCTCTGATGACTTTATAATTTCAGTTAAAGGTATTAAATATTTTCCTGTCCTCCTTTTTCCTTCATTTAACTTTCCAAGTTCCATATTTTTTAACATAAATTTATATGCTCCCAGCATTTTCTGTAGAAACATCTATGTAACTCAGTATTATGTTTTTTCCAACATATTTCTATTACAGACATAGAACGTGTCTAATCTATTAACAAACACAGTGTTGTTGGTGCCACTGAGGTCATCATTCATGTTTATAAATATTATGGATAAAAAACCCTTATCAGGAACAGGATTCAGAAATCACCAGAAAATAGTATTGTGGTGATTAAAGCTACTGTTTTTTCTTGGGTTGTTGTAAAAGTGTAGAGTAATTCAGTTTAGTAAGATTTAGGTGGGCCTAGCTCTGTGGTTTGTTCAGAGGTTTGTATCCTTTGAATTTCCCTTCTGTGAAATTTGATTGAAATCACTCCTTGTTTAATTGTGGTATGGTCAGAACTCACTGTAGTTATCACAAAATGTACACTCCACCCTGTGCTGGTTTGAAAGCAAAACCAGTGAGAGACTCCAAGTCAGAAGTACAATTTAATAAGAGCAAAAGAAAAGAAGTAAAATAAAGTAAAATAAAATAAATTCAATAGTATAAAATACCACTGACAAAGTCAGAATACAACCTGACACCCTGTTAGTTAGGGTGTTAGTAGCAGTCCAGATGAAATGGTCTTGTCGAAGCAGTGGTCTTGTAGAAAGGTCTGGTAGCTCTCGTCCTCCGTGAATCCAGTGGGAGAAAAAAGCTGATTCTGCTGTCTAAAACCCAGGATTATATGCAGGTGGGAGATGCTGGGCTCCTCCCCCTGGGTGGAGCATCTCACAATGGGCTATTATCATTCTAATGGGCTCTTGATGGCCCATTGAACAGAAATGGCTTCCGGAGGGAGTTATCTATGAGTCATAGGGCAAGGCATTGATGGGCCATTAGCAGAAGATAAGGGAAACACTGCCCCACCTGGTTCCAACACCTCATGAAGATGGTGATAGAATACATACTTTGGGCACATCTTACATTTTTAACCTAGGACACACCCACACATCAAGAGAGTGCTGGGTATCACTGTTCTGCTTATTCTTCACGGGCTATTTCTAAGCTGAAGGCATTAAAAAGAACAGCCAACAAATAAAAAGAAGTTTAAAGAGAAATGCCTTTACCTTTTTGTCATCAAACAGACTCTGAAAACTAATCAAAATTTTGTGTGTTTTACCTCTAAGGGTCTTTTGCTTTTTGTATCAAAGGGAGCTCTTGAATTTAACTGTTGGGGATTAACCTTCAATTACGGTTTTCTTTAAACTCTCTATATTTATCCATAATTATGAAATGTGGGCATAGGAGCAGAAAGATACGAGACAAAAGAGAAACTAAAGAGTTGGAGATGGATATTTCAAAGCTATGCTGGCTATTCTCTGAAGTGACTTAAGGCATGTTTGTTCATTCAGAAATGCTTTAATTTTTATCTCAAATCTCTTGTGTTTCTGCAAGACTTGTCTTGGAGAGAGAATGAGAAATCTATTGCTGCTTAAGGGTTTGACATTACTATTGTGCTGATTTTCTTATATTGGTCTCCAATTTCACATATTTCTCTTTTTTGTTTTGTTTGTTTGTTTGTTTGTTTGTTTGGGGGTGTTTTTTGTGTTTCTTTTGGTTTTTGTGGGTTTTTTTCCCTGTTGTACTTTTGTTTGTTTGTTTTTGTTTGGTGGTGGTGCTGGTGGTTTTTAAGTTTTATTTTTGGTTATAATTTTGAGAATCCATGTATGCATAGCAGATAAAACCAGATCCAATACTGGCAAGGTAGATCCCATTCTCTGCAATGGTTCAAACCAATCTCAGTATGCAGTTTGTGAAGATACTGCTAAATGAGTGCAAGGACAGCTGGAATGGGAGTCCCTAGTTCATAGGTATTTTTAGATGGTCTACAGTAGAATTAAAGTAAAACCTTGCTTATGCTGCCTGTATCTTTTATTTATCAGTTACTGTTGTCCTTGCCTCAGCTTCAGCCATCCACATGCCAGCTGTCTAGTTAAAACTTATTATTTGTGCCCCATTTAAAGTCAAAACAGAAAGATGAGCTCTCCCAAAAGATGTCTCACTCCATACATCTTAGACATCTAATTTAGCATTTAACTTTTTCCATTCACCAGAGACACAGCCAAAGCGTCTTAAAAGTGTTTAGTTCCACATATATAATGTTAACTAAAATTGATGTAAACTTAATTATTTTAATAACTCAATAAAAATTATGGGTTGTACAGAAATACTTTCACTGACTTCTGTGGGTTTGGGGATTAGACTCTATGGATTCCCTGTACTTTTCTGTATTATTTTTATTTTCCTCAAGCAGTTTGTGAAGTGTTAGGTGTTGGACCCCTGGACAAACATATTCTGAAGTCCTTTGTCCGAGACTTTTTAAACCTTAACAAGAAAAATGTTTAAAATGTTAATCAAAATTTTCTGTATATTACTAAAAACGTTCTAAGATTTACTTGGATAGTGATGTTTTTCATGTACAGAGTACTTTCTGCAGATGTATAGAGATAAGTAAGAATAAATACTTTGATACAAGATCCTTTTCTGCTCAATTTGATGCCCTTTTTTTCTAAATAACCTCTACAGAAAATTAGGAAAATATTCCTTATTCTTTTTATAATAATATCCACAGTTGGGAAGTACCAACCAAATTCAAGTGACTTACTAGGAAAAATTTTTTTTTTTTTTTTTTCAGAAAAATGAAAGTTTATTTCACAATTTAGACCCTCCTTGGAATTAAACATAGATTTAAATGATAGAAGCATTATGATGATTCAAAATAGCTGAGTATTTCTGATCATTTGTAGACATGGCTTTACCTTGCAAATCCTGAAAAAGAACCACATATCAGCTAATTAGGGGCAGGTTTCGTTTCTTCAATTGTAGTTACTTACCCAAAAATAATCCTATACAGAGGCCTAAATACAACAGAAGCAGAGGGCATATCAAGGTATGAATTGAAATCAAGAAAGAAATAAACAAAATTAAAACTTTCTGAGGGATTAGCCTTGGTGGGGGAATGCAAATTCTGGCTCTATTTTATTCCAATTTAACAGTAAAATCTTGCTTTATTTTTGTATCTGAGTTTGGGAATATTTTGTGTGATGCAATTCACTATTTGTAATTGGTATAAAAATTGGGAATTTGTAGTACCACGGAACCCTGATGTACTGGGATATATTGTGGAAAACAGATAACTCAGTAGCTGAATAGAAGCCTTGAAAATAATTCAAGTCCCTTGCAAACACATATCATCTTTTACATCCCTGGAATTCTGTGAGATGGAAACTTGTTAACAAGTCTTATAGCATGAACTGGCTTATGACCTCTTCAACTTGAGCATTACTTTTTCTCCTCCTTAGACAGAGTTAGTGAACACCCTCAGTGCAGATGCAAAATTGAAATTTTCTTTTGCTTTTTCATGAGAATGACACTATAGTGTTTCATTCTGTAGCTTTGAAAGAGGAAAGATAGATAGTCAATGTTGTATTTCTATTTCTGTTTGGTTTTACAGCCAAGGTGGAATGGATCTTTAATAGAGCATGACTCAGAAAAACAGGGCTATTAACTCCAAATGTGTCCATATGACCATCCATGCTTATTTTTTCATCAGCAGATACCAAAACTTAACACTTAACTAAAACCTAGACTTGGAAAACAAGAAAGAGCAGAACAAACCAGCAAAAAACACTTTAATATTCTAGTCTTTGTGTTAATTTGAAATTTAATTTGTTTTAGGGTATTGGTACAATGCACGGTAAAGAGGGAGAAGCTTTAAAATTAGAAAAATATTCTTGAAAATTTCATAGTATTGAGACCAGTAATGTGACTTGCCTGTATTGGAAAAGCAACCATGGTAATAATAATGTGTTACGTTTAAAATTTAGCTACAGAAATGTTAGTGAAATTCCAACTGTTCCAGAGCTATTAAGAGGTGAAATTGGAGGGAGATAAATGGAAAAGGGACACCTTTTGGCAATGCACATAATGCTATTAATTTCCTTAGCTCTTCCTTGTTTTTCAGACTTTAAAGGCCCAATTAAACCTTCTGCTTAGGTGCTTTGCCTAAGGCAAGTGTAGTAGCTGGGAACTAGGTTATGACAATCTCATGTCAGAAGTTGCTTTAAGCACAAGTTCACTGTATAATCAAAGGGAATTGGCTTACCTGATACAAGGTAGCTTGCATCTCCAAATCCTGGCTCAGAAGTTTGACTCGTGGTTTTTTCACTAAATATAATTCCACTGAGGGGAGGATAAAGCCCTGATTTCCTTTGCTGGGATACAACTATGTTTCTGATCCATGACTGCATTGCTAAGTGAAATATTGATTTGTGAAATCTGGGCTGACCCCTGCTTCTTTTTAAGCTACAGGATAAAAAAGGTGGAAACCGGAGATATGCTGCAAAGGAAGTGGCAAGGCTTGGTTGGGAACATGTGCTAAAACAGATCTGTTACAAAATCTCGAACAAAACCACAGATTTTGCCATTAAAGTGAGAGGGCTGCACGGTCAGAACTCATTGCTTTGTGAAGGTACGATTCACATAGACATGACAAATGATATTTGCGCTTTTTATTCATCAGCCAGGTGGCATAAAGAAAAGACAGCAAACTTTCTTGGGAAATGTCTACTCTTTGGAACATTTTGCTTTCCAAATGTGTCGCAATGTAGTCTTTTTGGATGGGTTAGAATTAATTTTTTTCATCATATCTGGCATGGATCTGTGTTTTGGATTTGCGATGAAGACAGTGATGATAATATAGAGATTTTTTTGTTATGCTAAGCAGGGCTTGCACAGAATCAAGGCCTTTTCTGCCTCTTAAGCCCCACACTAACCAGGGAGTGCACAAGGAGTTGGGAGAGGGCACAGCTGGGACAGCTGACCACACCTGACCGCATAACACACAGCACCAGCCTCAGCATACAAACCTGGGGTAAAAAGAAAGAACAATGGGGACATTAGGAGTGATGGTGTTTGTATTCCTGAGTCACTGCTACCTGTGATGGAGCCCTGTTCTCCCAGGAATGGCCCTGAGCCCTGGCTGCCCACTGGAAGTGGGAAGGGATTCCTTTGTGCCTGGCTTTTGCTTTGCATGTTTTGGATATTTTTGTTTACTACTTTTTTTTTATTTTTATTTTTATTTTTTTGTGTGTGTGTGTGTGTGATTTTTACTTTTTCCCCCTTCCTGTTAGTTATGAAAANTTATTTTTATTTTTATTTTTATTTTTATTTTTATTTTTATTTTTATTTTTATTTTCATTTTTATTTTTATTTTTATTTTTACCTCTTAAACCTGTTAGACAACCTTCCTCTCAAGTTTTCTCAGTCTTCCTATTCTGTCCCCCATCCTCATAGGGGGAAAGTGAGCAAATGGCTATGTTGAATTGCTGGTTGGAACTGAATTGCTGGTTGGGGTTAAACCCTGATAGGCAGACATAGTAAGTCAGTGGTGTCTACCATACTGTTTTATGCTTTTCAGGCTTAGATAATGTATCTAGCCAATGCTACTTCACACAAAGCNGAGATTTTTTTGTTATGCTAAGCAGGGCTTGCACAGAATCAAGGCCTTTTCTGCCTCTTAAGCCCCACACTAACCAGGGAGTGCACAAGGAGTTGGGAGAGGGCACAGCTGGGACAGCTGACCACACCTGACCGCATAACACACAGCACCAGCCTCAGCATACAAACCTGGGGTAAAAAGAAAGAACAATGGGGACATTAGGAGTGATGGTGTTTGTATTCCTGAGTCACTGCTACCTGTGATGGAGCCCTGTTCTCCCAGGAATGGCCCTGAGCCCTGGCTGCCCACTGGAAGTGGGAAGGGATTCCTTTGTGCCTGGCTTTTGCTTTGCATGTTTTGGATATTTTTGTTTACTACTTTTTTTTTATTTTTATTNTAGGCAGACATAGTAAGTCAGTGGTGTCTACCATACTGTTTTATGCTTTTCAGGCTTAGATAATGTATCTAGCCAATGCTACTTCACACAAAGCAAAAGGATTGCATAAATCCCAGGAGTCAGTGCTAACTCTCTTTCCTGAGCCTTCTACCAAAGGTGATAACTAGCACTGAAAAACCTGGATAAGGGATATAAGCAAGAATTAGATGAAGCCTTGGACTCAAAGGTTAGTCTCAGGGTGACTTAGGCTCCTAAATTGACACCTAGATAGGATTTAGATACCACAAGTCCAAACCAGAGGACTGAAAAACCTCTAGTCCATGTTCATTCAGCCTTTAGTTTCTCATTTTGTATCAAAGCCCTCCTGATTGCCTCTGAGAAGCTTGTTGAGGCTATTTAGATGTGTCTTTGTCTTGATAGAGACGTTTTAGCATTCAGTTCACAACCATTTGCTTTGTCAAAACTGCAATCAGATAAGAGAGCATGCCTGCAAATCTGACAAAATTATGACCATTTTTCTCCCAAAATATAGTTTTTTATACTTTATTTAAAATGCAAATGTCTGAAATGGTAGGGAATTCAGCTTAATTTTCAAGCCTACAACTGGAAGCTGCCCCAAAATGGGAGTGAAACAAACAGGAAAGGGGAGTGCTGAGGAGATGGGTATTTTTTATCTTCCTCTTGAAGCTGTGCTACTTTACTGTAAATTTCTGATTCTTAGGCCACCAAGAATGAAGAAATATCATCTTCATATAAACAAACAAACAAACAAATTTCTAGGTGTCCTTCTGCTTTTGCCAATGAACTCAGAAGGAGGAAAGGAGCTGTGGTTTATAGAACATATGAGGATATACAGATTTATATAGAAATAAATTATAAAAAAATAAAGGATTTGAAAAAAAAATTAGCCTCATATTTTTTGGCCGCTGAAATATAATGAAGTTTCAGAGAAGATTTTGCATTGCCTTCAGGGTTAAGGATGTGAGAAAGCTAATGCATCAAGTGACTCCTGGATGTTGCATCCTGATTCAGTGCACATTCAGAACTTGAAAGTCTCTCACTCCCCACCCATAGATGCAGTTGCTGATGTTTCCCTTTTTTGATTTGATCAGCAGCAAGGCTGAGGGGGTATCCCACAGGCACAGGATTGAAGTTCACACCAGTCCAATATCTAGTTTCACAAATATTCATATTCACTTTTCCTTGAATACCAGTGTGGCTTCTGGCACACATTCTGACATACCCAAACATAATACAGATACAGAGGTCTTGACACAAAGACCCATGAACCCTTTGGTCACTGGTTAATGTCCCAGTTAATAAAATCTCTCTTGCACAGTTATCTCTCTGGATGTTGACTCTTAGACCAATGGACATTTGGGCCCTCAGTCTCTGTCACTTAGGTCTTGCAGCATTCATATGTCTGACAGAAAGAAAAAACAAAACAAAACAAAACAAAAAAACCTACACAAGAGCAAAAAGTTACAAAAAGTATTTATTAAGAAAGTATGACAGACTGCTGTGATGAGGTACAGGATTCCATCAGTCAAGAGCACAGTCTGGCAGCTTTCTGCAATGTAGCTATCTCTTATATCTGCCTTAGTTTCCATTTTCCTGCTACTCCTCTCATCCCTCCCAAGCTCTCACTTCCTCCATGTTTGGCAGTTCAACAAATGATCACATGACAAGTTTTCCACAGTTCCATAATTGTTGTGATGTGTTTTTATTGTGTTTTCAATTGCAGCTCAGTTGCAATGGTCAGTTTTATAACCCCCTTCCCCCCATTTTGTATTGTTGCTGTATATTTTATCCCTAATGGATTATTCCTTTCCCCTTGTATTGTTGGTTTTGCCCTGGTTGTCTATCTTCCCTAGACCTGCCCTTCCCTCTTCATACAGAATTGTCAATCCGTCCCTAGCCCTGCCCCTTCTTCTGGACTGTTCCCCATCAATCCTCCAACCTTCGAAGCCCTAGTGGTTAGTTTAGACTGTTCTCTCTGCTTGTGTTCTTTCCTTGGTCCATGTATTGTACTCCCTGCCTTATTTCGTCCCCCATGTAACCCTTATTGGTTGGAAATTGTATCCTCTCCCAAGACCTTGCTGCTTATAAGCCTCTGTGAGCCCAGGTTTTGTGTTTTTCTGTCCTTGGCCCTCCTGGGAGTAAACACCTTTGGAAATCACACAGGCGGCCTCTCCCTGTTCCTTGTCCCTGCCCTTGATGCATTCCATCTGTGCCGCAGAGCAGTTGTGCCCCGCAGCTGCTCCCTAGATTGTGTGGCTCTATGGGGGCAGCCCACTCCTGGTGATGGTGCAAGGAGCTGGCTGGGTGGGCTGGAGAACTCAGGCACTGGGTCACATAATCCCCTCTTGATGTCTCACAATAGTCATGTCAGGAGTCTCCCTTTCAGGCTGACCCTCTCTGAGCTATGCCTGAGTAGTTTCGTTAGTGGCCATCAGCCAGTGGCTGAAGAGCTCAGGTTTTTCATTACTGTCAACATTATTATGTTTTTGTTAATTCTGTGTGTCTGTGTACTTATCACTTTCCTTGTAAAATGTTATTTCTTACATGAGCAGTGCTGAACAAAATAACTTAACAAACCAGAATCTCTCATACATTGCTTACTCTTTCATATACAACAAACAGAAGAAGTGAAACTTCATAGAAAAGGAGTCACAGTAGCTCTCCATGATGATAATCATGTTTAGAAGAAAGGGAGGTCATAATTTAGAAACATTGACAGGTATGAAAGCTCGACACTTCCTTGTCCCATTCTGGACTGCAGAACACCAACATCCATCCTCTTGAGTATCTAAAGTACAGATTCTTCCTTTCCTGATGCAAAGATTCATGCTTTCAGAGAAATGGTACTAAAAACCAGGAGGAGGACTAGAGCTTCCTGAATGGATCAAACCGGATGCGACTTTTCTACAGTGAAGACATCAAATTTGCCTTTTAATCAGGGCAAAAGAGCAAGAGAAGTGTGCTTCGAGAATGTGCTTCCTCTGTTTCTACACCAGCTCTTTAAAATATCTCATATAGATTTCTCTTTAGTCAACAGTATGATATCACCAGAGGATGATTCATTTAATGTATTTGTGCATCTGTCGAAGCACAATACTCAGGAAATCTTTCTTTGGGGGTAACAGTTATCTTACACTATAAAGGAGAAAAGAAAACTACTTTGGGTATAAAAATTCATGGAATTCATGGAAAGTTCTCATGCTGGATACCTATAACATTGCTTTCCAAAAATTGATTTGGTTTAACATTTAAAAGCAGGATTTAACCTGTAAGTTTATGTTATTTCCAGTCAGTGAGAGATAATTAAATTGCCTACAAAGACACTGTTGATGGAAGTTTATCTGTCTCAAGGAAGTGTGTTTCCTATCCAGGTATCTGTGGGTAGATATAGGCGGTCAG
>VYXD01001442.1:0-27829 GCA_013397195.1 Hylia prasina
GTGTCCCCTTCCAGGATCTTGCCAAACCCTGCCTACTGATGCACTGTTGGAAAGACAGAGCTGATGATGTGCCCGTGCTGCTCAGCAGTAGCCAAAACGCTGCTGTGTCACCTACATTCTTTCAGCTGCCAGTGCAAAGCTGGAGAGGGCTGCTACGGGAAAATGAACTCCAGCTCAGCCAGATACACTTTTTTTCATACTACTTTTTTTTGGTTGTAACTGAGAGACAATTTAATAAGCATGTCTTATACATTAAACTTTTCTCAGAAAATACTGATGCAACGTGAATATTCCAGTTTTACTTCACTCCCTTCTTCAGTAACATGATCAATTGTCAGTGTGAAGACTGAGATTTGACAATGGTCATAATAGTTTCTCATTCAGCTGGATACTTTCCTTAATTACTTTAATTCTCAGAGTTTCGCAGAAAATGTTTTTGAATGTGTACAAAAGTTGAAAACAAAGCAACATCTTGATGGGGGAAAAAAGAAGGAAATCCAGCTTTTTTGGGAGCTATTTTTCATGAATTTAGTGAGATTCTTAAGTGTTTTTATGAGTCCCAAATTAGGAGAAAAACTTTAGAAGTTTAAACAGTAAAATAAACCTTAAGGAATAAAATAATTTCCATAAAATAGAAGAAGGGGAATCTACTACTAAAGAGGTTAGTAACGTATATATGATAAAACATTAAAAGAGAATGAAGCAAATTGAAAGCCATGAGTATCAATGATGAGCAAGAAGATAGGTCAGAGGAGATAAAGGACTCATTAATTCTTCACACAGAAATGAAAGTGTAGAAACCACAAGATGGTTCATTTAACCATAAAAATAAGATCACATGCCCTATTCATAAATGCAATCCAAAGGTATTCAATATATATTTGGCAAATAAACCCTAAATTAGTCAAGTATGAAACACTAAAGATGCCACAATATAAGTTCTTTTACCAAACCACCACTACCATCTTTGTTTTTGCAAGAAAATTTTACAGGAATTTTGAAGAATTTCTTGCTTTATTAGCAGGGGAATTACCTTCAAACTGAGATAAAGAATAAGAAGTTTTATTTACTTTAGTTTTAAAAACTAAAATTTTAAAATTAAAACATCTTACCTTTAGTGATAGCCAAGGCCACAACAGGCACGTCCTTTGACAACATGAAGATATCCACTGGATATTTCAATTGAAATCAAGTATTTTTTTGGTAGGAAAAATAGGAGAATTTTCTTTCTTTCTTCTCCTGGCACCTGTTATACACAGTCTCTCTGCAAGATTGCCCATCAAGTTTTCTCAGTGGAATTTTGAACAAAAAAGAAACGGTAAGGAAAAAGAAGGTAAGGTTACAGAGCATGAATGGGAGGTAGGAAGTACAATATGTTGAACAGTAACTGTAAAATGAAAATAAACACAGCATCAAGAGGAAAGTCATGAATGAAGGGGAACAAAGTAGGGAAAGATTGCTGAAATAAAAATTCTATTTAATTTGTCTACGTGGAAAATATATCATTAATCCATGGTACCTTGCCTATCACTACTATTCTTTCTGGACTGGTTTAAGGGTGGGATATGGCTGATTTTCTTCGTGGTAGCTTACATGGTTTTATGTTTTGGATTTTTGATGAAAATAGAGTTGATAACACAGTCATCAGTGCTTTAGTCACTGCTGAACAATTCATACACAGCATCAAGGCTGTTTTTCATGCTTCCCTGCAATAAGGAGACTGGTGGTGCACAGGAGATTGGGAGGGGACAGACCCAGGACAGCTGACCAGAGTGACCCAAAGGCTATTATTCCATGGCATATGGTATCCAGCTCAGTAAATAAAGCTAGGGAAGAAGGAGAGGAGCACAACTGGAGTCTGGCATTTGTCTTCCCAAGTCACCATTAGTGCATGCTGGAGCCCTGTTTTCCTGATGCCTGAACACGGGCCAGAAGTGGTGAAAGAGTTCCTTAGTTTGGTCTGCAGCCTTTACTTTATCTATTAATCTATTTTACCTCAACCCATGGGTTTTCTCACTTTTACCCTTTCAGTTGGCTATCCCAAATGCTAGGGTAGTAAGTGAGCATTTGTGTGGTGCTAAGCTCTCAATGGGGCTTAAACCACAGCATTCCATTTTAGGAACACAACAAGCTCAAGGGTTAAAGATAACAGATTTGGTTGGAGTATGCTAGCCCAAATTTATACCTTTGGCTTGTAACTGAAAGGTTCTTGTACTTGCCATGGGGCTTGCTTGCTTGACTTCATATTGAAGCCCAGATACTTTTTGCCTATGCTGACTGCTGTAGTCCTTGTTAATCTGCTTTACTGTGACTGGGATAATTTCAGTAAATTGTTGCCTTGATTGGCAGATTACTGGGGCTTTACAGGTTTTTATGTGCTACCGTACAGGACAGGCTGGAAGTCCATTGTGAAGCAGGAGGTACATCCACATGGAAAGAGCTACGCTTCAAAGCATCTGTGGCCCCTGTTATGTGCACATCACACCCTGAAACGATTGTGGAGCAAGCAAAAATCCATATTGGAACCAGTACAACTGAAAATGTCAGTGCTAGAACATCTTGAAGCTCCTGTGGCTTCGGAAAAGTCTTTGCCCCTGAAAATATTGCTGCATTGGACATGTGGCAAATATCAGAAATATTTTATAGCAGTATGCAAAGGCTGATAAGGACTAAGGAACATTCTTCCAGTGGACATTTGTGCATAAGTTCCTGGGTTTGTACTAGCTTTTTGAATACTAAAACTCAGGGACAGCAAGAGAGTTCTTCCAGAAGCATATAAAGTTTTTTCTAAAGATATAGATACCGCATATTATGCATGTTACCATGGAAGATCAGGCAATTATTTTAACAATCAACTGTGCCTACAGACATATTTGATACAACATTTCAAAATGGTATGTGATCTTTTTCAACATGACATTTCCTGAAAATGAATTTGAAGCATGTATAATGGTTTCACCTTTATAATTATTTAACTTTGCTAACTGTGTTTTAAATAATATTAGATGCATTTGATGATTTAATGCTGCATGTAATTGCTAGGTACAGCAGAAAATTTTGCCATCACTAAGAAGTTTATACCTCACCTGAGAATTTGATTTTTCATGGTGTTTTTATTAATTGATCTGAAGACTTTTGCCCTCTACATGACATTAGTTCTGTAGTTTCTTTCTTTTCTTTTTGCAAGGTTTATTATATTAACCAAGGATGTTTCTATACCAAAGTAGAGAAACCCATTCATTAGGTTTTCCAATGGACAACTACATTTTGCTCTACAACTAGCTATCCGATTTTTGCATCAGTATCTTATTTAATTTTTTACAAGTTAGAACATTTCACATGATTGATTAAGCTGACATGTATTAGAAAAGAAAAAAAGATAGATTTTTATTGAAAAGCTACTGTCCTTTCTGAGGAAAGCCATCCATTAATATTTTAAGACAATTTTTATTCCTCCCAGTCAGGAAAGCAAATTCTTAGGTGATGTAATTGAGCAAAATTCCACTGGTTTCAGTGAAGCTCTGCCAATTTTATATCAATTCTGAAAATGCTTTCTGCATTTCTATGGAGTGTATTCAACAGGGATTATTTTCAGTTTCCATTGTTAATGCTGAAATAGTGCTTATTGTCCTTTTTAGTTGAATGTTATTGTGCACTTTTCTTGTATCTTCTCTCTTTTTCTTCATTTGTGCTGCTCAAGAAAATATGGTATGAGGAAAATAATTTGTAACCAGTAAACATTTCTCTTAAGAAAGTAGATCTTGTTGATCTTCAGGAACAAAACTTCAAAAGGATCATTTGAGTTACATAGGTCAGGTTTTTTTAAAGAGTCTGAATGGTGCCTCTCAGAAATGAACTATCTAATTATAATACAGATGAAGGATTTCATAAACCATAGCAGGAGTCAAGAGCTTTGAAACAAACCCTTGCATCTTACTCCAAACCACAGACAAATGAGGACACTATAACTTTTCATAAAGAAGCAAGTTTAATCATTTATTTCAAATGCTAACTGTAATGGCTACAAAATTGACTATAAAATTTGAGGAAAAAGAGGATACACAAAAGTAAGTATTATCGGTCCAGGATTTCAAACTGTTAAGAACAATTTAATGGAAATCTCATACAATATGAAGCAATCTTAAAGTCCAAAACAAAAGGCATTCAGGTTGACTGCAGACACAGAACACACTATTGTCCACAGTAGGGATGCTTTTTTAGTGATTTATTTTTAAGCAATGGTCTCTAGTAAGCAAATGAAAAACAGGAAGGAAATCTTTGAAACCAATATGTGTGCCAGCCAGAGCGTTTTGTGATAGACTATATATTATGACTTAATATTTTGGACTGCTCCCAAAAAACAAGATGAATAATGAAATAATAAGGTCCCAATTAGACATGATTATTTTATGTGATTCAAAATGAATAGTGATTTATGAGTTTCCTTCTGCTACTTAATAACATGAGGTGAGTGGGTTTTTAGACACTTTCCCTTTGGCATGATCATAATGAAAGCAAATACATTTCCGTTCCCTCCATAATCATCCACACGTTGGCAGAGGATTAAATTATTATTTCTGTATCAAATGAAGAGACCTTTTCTTCATTAATGTTTCTGAAGGAAAGAGCTGTGTCATTCAATGCTCACTAAACTCATTGAATACTGAAGTTTCTAAAACCTCACTGATTTAAAGGTGTAAATCTCCTTAAACTTCCAGTTAGTGATTCAACTGTTTTTTCTGGATCCAGGTCTCACAACTTATGTGGCTGCCAGGAGATAGGCTTTATTCTGGGTTAGGCTTTAGAAACAGGACATTCCTGCTAACAAAACTTCACGTTTCCCTGAAATGATGGCATCTAGGAGCAACTGCAGAATGGCTCAAGCCAATCATTCATTTGTGCAACAGGCAAGTTTGATTCTTCTGTCCCAGGAGCTATTAACGTTTTGATTAAAAAAAAAAAAAATAAAATTCCTTTGGTTTCCTTTTTTCCTTTTTTTTTTGTTTTGTTTTGTTTTGTTTTGTTTTGTTTTGTTTTGTTTTGTTTTTTGTTTTTGTTTTTGTTTTTACCAGGCAGCAATGAAAATGAGAAGGAAGGGTTGACAGGAAGGGAACAGTAAAATATTTGGAAAAGAAACAAAACACTATTTTTTTCCAATGCAATATTTACGATAAAGGTAAACTTAATGTGGGTTAATAATAGAAAAGTTCAAAAAGACACTCCTCTGAATGTCAATCTTTGTTCTTGCAAGATTCATAATTTCTCCATTTCTTCTCAAGTTTATTTGTGACAACTGAAAATTTGGTTAATAATATTCAAAAGGTCTTTTTATCACCACATCTGGCAGGCTGTGATATATTTGGGATGAAAGAGAGGCAAACAAATTTCAAGAGCATAAGATAATAAAGAAACTGCATATAAATATAAAAGAGCAGGAAATTATAACCTTCCTGTTGATTTGCTGTAAGCTTTTTACCAATGACAATACTTGTTTATTAACAATAGTTTATAGTGCTTGTCAGCAGACGTATAATCTTTTCTTTTCTGGCATGACTCTTTTGGGTACCAATGAAAACTATTTTTTTTCCATACATATTGCTTCAAAAGAAAGTAAGGAAAAGCTCCAGTTAAATAATGACTTCAGAAGTATGAGTTTTTTGTATAAGAAAGCTCTGCCAGGGAACACATGTGAAATGCTCTATTTGGCACCTGGTTTTTAGAAGGTGCCTAATAGAGCATAATGGCACAAAGTGCCATTACATTAGTGTTGTGCTAACTACTTGTTTTAAGGTCACTGAATTGGTATGTTTACTCAGGTAGCAATACAGCTACTGAACTACAGAATTAAAATAAAGGATTAATTTAATCTGTAATTAAAAATATATAGGAAAAAATGAAAATTATATAATCCTGCTTGAATTTCTGTATCTTTCATGTGTTTTCCTTAAAACATGTCTTTTCTTTCTAAATTATTACCATGAAGCAATACTTATGAATTATCTTTCTATTTAAAAGAATTCTGCAACACTGAGTACTGAATACTTGGTGAATATCTCATGACTAAGAATATGCTGTATTTAAAAGAAAGAAGTGGATCTTTCCTTTTCAGTTGCACAGAACCGACTGCTTACATTTTCAAAGACTGCATATGAACATGCAGTCTGTCCATCAGAACTGTTTACCTTTTTGCTTATGGCTTCATCTTCACCCTTCCTGTCCTCCCTGAGTAATAATATCAACATTTTATAATCTGCATAATTAGTAAGGAGATTATTGGTTATTTAGCTCATGTGTAGTTGATTTTAGTTTAAAAGTCATTATTTATAAATTACTTTGACTGCACTGATATTTCACAATTAAATTATATGAATTATGTATTCAGATACTATTTGGTTTGATAGGTCCTTCTTCTTTACCAGGTTGTACATACCAGATTACTTCAGCAGTTTGCTCAAAATTTGATAATTCTGGGTTGTGAGACTGTGGTTGATAGACATTCCTCTTGCATAGCTTCTCATGCTACCTATCCAATGACTGGTAATCCTTCCTGGGCCATTTTCCCAGCACAGGGTCCACAGCAGCCTCTCTGCGCCCATATGGCACAGGTGCTTGGGCCTCTTCTGATGGAATCCTGACAGATTTTATGGAGCTATGCAAGGAGATTAGTTAAAATCATTTCAATGTTAGAGTTCTTTGTCCTTTTTCTTTATTCGTATAAGCATACAAATGGGTATAAAGCCAAAAAAACAAACCAAATCAAATCAAACTGAACAAAACAAAACAAAACACCCAAATAAAACAAACAAACAAACAAACAAAACCCCTAAAAACCCCAAAAGCAACCCCCCAAAAAACACCAAAAAACCCCCGAACAACTGAATGCTATTAAAAAACTCTGTGAGATTAGTTTATTTAATCTTCTTTCTGGCACATATATCAGTACACTCCACCTACAGGCACTTCATAAAATTTGGATATGAAAATAAACCTGGAAAGTTCTATGTCATAGAAGCTAATAAGAGACTTAGTTTTGATTTACATCCACAAGAGACCAGCATCTACAGAGATGAACTGTTTAACAATACAGGTTCCAGGAACTGTACATGCAGAATATGTTGTACACACATATATATACACACAGAGCATATTAATGCATTACTGGGTATTTCAGTTATTTTCAATAGTATCATTCTGGATATTCTAGTATCACTTTGGCCCATTGCAGTGCTCCAAAATAATTGGTACCAAGTCACTTGCTCCTGCTTACAGGTTAGAGAGTGATCACCTTTAGCATAGTTGACCACTGTTCTTCCAGCATCTCATCACCCATTTACGTTTTAATGTTTGGTTTTCTATTTGCTCTATCTGTCTATTCAGTGGCTTAACACATTTTTCAGAGTATCTGTGTATGTTTTCTGTATATTATTCAAAGGAGTCTGTCTCTCAGTTATCTCTACATTTTAGCAGTAATAATTATGTGGCATAAAATTACCTGCCAATTTTTATATTGGATCAGGATTTGGGGTGGTTTTGGCAGTTTGGCTGTTTCTAAAAATTATTATTATTGCTATTAATAATATTTTTTCTTTTTCATTTTTATTTTTATTTGACTCTTTTCCCCGGCAACAGCCATGAAATATCATTTCCCTCAAAAAAACACTCTAAGGTTTCAAAATTGTTTTTGGCCCATTTCAAAACAAACCAAAGACTCAAACAAAGACTTAAAAATATTTTTAAAGGAATGTGTAATACATCTGAATCTAATGTATCAATAGAGTAATGGAGTTTATTCCCTGGTTCAGCATCATAATTTCAAATATTCCATCCATATTTACTGGCTATTCCATGATAGGTAGTAGCCTTGAGATAAAACCAGCACATATCTGAAGAATATTACTGCTGAAAAAATGGTTGAACCACAATCATTTCAGTAAAGCAGTTTTAATGAGAAAACTGTATAGTTTTGATCAGCCACACTATTTTTACATCATGTAGCTGTTATGACTTTTGGGATATAATTTTCAAGGTTTGCCTGTGTTATTTGTGGTTTTTCAGATGACTCAAAAAAAAGTTGCTGATCACTTAAATATTATTAATAATTTTTTGTTGTTGTTCTTTGTGTTGGCTTTAGGGAAAAGCACATCCTTTTCCAATAACCATCTCTTCATAAAATTAGAACATACCAAATCCAATGGGAGTGTTACAACAGGACGTGCAGAACTAGACAATGTTTTTCTTTTTCCCCCCCAAAAAGTTATTTAACTGATATTTGTGATAAACTCATGTTAGTGGATTTTGCAGTGACAATGCTACTAAATAGAAATAAATTAATGGGGGTTATTACTAAAATATCTTCTCTTTGACCTAATGACAATCGTCCCTTTACAATACTTCCTTATTAAAAAATGAAACACATGGTGAGGCAAAGAATAGTAGAATTATCTTTCTTCTGTGGAACACTTCATAAGTTTTATTCTATTCCTATAATCAGTGCTGAACATTTTTAGTATGTTCTAAAATTTTTCCAGATAAAAGGGTGAAATTCCACCCATGTTGGTAATAGATAAATCTTGAGTATGATTTTTTTTTCCAATCTTGATTGGTTGGCAAAGTATACAATTGTAGTTCAAGTATCTAATCTCTATTTGTTATTTGGAAATAAGATATTATAAAACTATTACTTTTAAAATCTAATTTTATTGGAAAGCAGTAAGGAAGAAAAAATGAAAGTCACCAGTCACAGAGATAGTTTATATATAACTACTTCAGTTGTGTGATGCCGGTTTTCTACTCTAATATATGCTTTCTGTAGGATGTCTAAGGCATTCTCCTTTCTGCTCACATGATTTTTAGCTGGTTTTGTCAGTTATATTCAGGTACATGAATCTGTTTCACATCAGTTAAGAGAGATAGGTATTAATTTTCCCTTTTTATAATCTTTATTCTCAACTGTCTTTTGCTTCTTCTGATGATATTATTCACATATATATTATCAAGTCTGCTCAGCACAATAAAGAAGTAGAACTTTGTCTTTTCTGACACAGTATTCTGAAAAGCTAGTGAACTATGTTGGCAAACATAGCAAAAGAGTAACAACAGAGAAAACACTGGAATTACCCAGCCACAAACAGCATAAGAAAACCTCCCTCTGCAGATATCTTAGATTCACTCAGCCATCTGCTGAAACCTAATCCTTAGTATGAAGGAACACAAGTTTAAAAGCAAGCGAACAGTGTGAAAGTAAAAGGTCATACATACAAAACAACACTGATGAATCGGTAAGCTAGTGTGCTGGTTTGAAAGCAAAACTAGTGAGAGGCTCCAAGTCAAAAGTACAATTTAATAACAGCAAAAGAAAAGAAGTAAAATAAAGTAAAATAAAGTAAAATAAAATAAATTCAATAGTATAAAATACCACTGACAGAGTCAGAATACAACCTGACACCCTGTTAGTTAGGGTGGTAGTAGCAGTCCAGATGAAATGGTCTTGTCGAAGCAGTGGTCTTGTANGGGAAACACTGTCCCACCTGGTTCCAACACCTCATGAAGATGGTGATAGAATACATACTTTGGGCACATCTTACATTTTTAACCTAGGACAGCTAGAAATAGAGTTCATAATTTCTTGAGCAATTCATAAGGCAAGATTCTGCAATATTTGAAAAGGAAAGTTCACCCAAGTAATATGACATCATTAAGTAGTCCTGAATAATTGTTTTGTGTGGCCTGCCATCTAATAGCCAATCATTTAAGAATATTTTGAATGCAATAAAATCTACATGAAAGATGAAAGCTTACAACTGATTTGTCAACTGTGGCGAGTACTTCGTGTGGCCTATATATGTCACTCTGCAGTAAAGCCAAAAAATGTCTGTCATTTAATGTTTATCCATCTTTTCTGAATCCAAGGTGAATCTTTCCATTTTATATGACCCTTTGAACATCTCTGATAGTGGTGATGCTTACTGTCCATACAATACAACCTCTGTCACACTGTCACACTAACTTTTGGCACAGGCTGAGCTTTAATCTGCTGGTAACTAAAATAACTCCAGTTTGTGGTTACTTACTCAAAACAATAAAAAAAAAAAAAATTCAAATTCATGCAATCTGCTAATTTTTTTCATTCAAATATTTTTTCTTTATACTTAGAGTTTAAAATAGATATTTTTGTTGTTTCAGAAAAGCTTTGGTTTACACAACAATCAACATAGCATAGAAATATAAAAGAGAAAAACTGGCTTTGCATTTAGAAGAGTCTAAGGTGTTTATTGAATTCTGATGAAAGAAATTGCTATTTGCCAGTTTACACAAAGGCAGCTAAATTATCACTCCCTATATATTCAAATTTTGTATACAACGTAACACAAGAAATATATTTGTTAATCTTTCTAATTTCAGGAGTGTGAAAAGAAGAAGGGGAGGCATGGAAAATAGTGAAATTGAAAGGAAATAAGACAACTTAAAACTAGATGTTACTTCTACAAAATGCAGACCTTCTTAAAACGAGAGTAAAAGTGTAAATATAGATTATGTATTCTCTTCAACACACTATCCTGATGCAGAATCTTTTTTAGCACGTCATCTGGAAAAGATGCTGATGTAAAGGCACTTGGTGACTTTCTTTGTCACATTCTTTCATGCCTTATATCAGTCAATCGCATGCATTCAAGTGGCAGCAAAACTAAAACACTGAGATAAGCAGAGGCAAAGCATGAAGAAAGCAAAAATATTGAACAATTCTGCAATATTGTATAAATATGAGTTTGATGTAGTGATTTTCTCTTCAAAAGTTCAAAACTAAAGAGAAACATTGCTTTAAAATCAGTAAGGGTGGGGTGCAGCCGTTTTCTGCCCCTTTAATACATGGGAAAAACATGCAATACTTTCTATAAACAGATTACACCACTTTGAACCAATGGCTACAAGAAACAAAATGGGGGTTTACTTTGGCCGAGTGTTTAGAAACATATAAATAAATAATGACTCCACGCACTAGTCCTAAAACAGAGCACTTGGAACAAAGTCTTTTCACTGTCAGAAATTTTTTATTTTATTAGTAAAGAGTATTTTACCTCAGTTTCTAGATAAATACGTATTCCTCATATGCCCAGAATAGTAAGAGGAAATCAACAAGGGTGAACTTTACTTGGAATGATTTGGTAGATGCTGAAAGAGAAGAATGTTGTTACTGCCAGTACTCTCTCTGTTTGGACACTGATTATCCTGTATTGATATTCAAAGACAGGTAAAACTCAATGTAATAAAATAACAACCAGTAAGGATAAACTTAATGGACATTCTGTGTTTCTCTCCTAACTGAGAGTTAAAAAAATCCAAGTCTGAAAATGTAGATGTCTCCATTCCCAGAGTATTTATTTCATACTCCATGAAGCAAAATTCCATTATATATAAAATTCCTTATTTATGTTTTTGGTGCGCATTTTAAAAATGCTTATGACTTACCTGTTGAATAAGATGTGTGTTTGCTGTTCCTCCTATTCCTCAAGGAAAATAAAGCAGACCCCCGAGATGTAGGAAAATAACAGGACTGAAAATCATACCTTGGTTTCTTGTCAAGAAGTTGATCAGATCATATTAGCTGAGGTATTCTGACACTGAAAAATTACTCTGGTGTTCATATGTTGAAAGTAAATATATTCTTATAGCAAATGTTTTTAAGAAAAAAAGTTTTAAAAATTTAATTTTTAGTTCTTGCTTCAAGCATAAAAGTAACATGGAATAAAGCATAAAAAAATTGATAAACACTGCTTATAGTTTATTATTTAAAATTTTGCTTTTTATTTATTTGGATTATACTACAAAATAATCTTTTAAAGGCTGTATGTAGAATTGGGTAAGGGTAATGGTATTCTTAAGACATGATAGATTATCAGATTTCCTCTAAAAATCTGGGATAGAGAAGGAAATATCTGAATCTGTAGCTTTAATGTGTTCCCAACATGTACAATCACATATGTTGTGCAGAAGCATAAATTGCACTTTCATGCTCAAATTCCATTATTTCTGCCGCGGGGATTTCTCCCCGGCAGCTGGGGTTCCTGGATTCAGCTTCTCTCAAGCCGTCCTCGGCTTCCCAGATTGTATCTTTGACAGTCTGGGGCAAGCAGTTTTTTCCCACCTAGCAAATTCTTCAGGCGACACAGGAATAAGTACGAGAATCTGTGATCTTCCAGAGGGGTTTTTTATTAGCTCCAAAAGAACTCTAACGGTCTCAGCACCTTTCTTTTATCCCCTAACTCAGGGGTTGGGTTTACAGAATGCTTGGCATCCTGCCAAAATGGACCAATACAAAGCCTTGCTTTTTTCAAATTCACAGGGGCTTGTTCTCCATTGGAAAACAGCTTCTCCCTTCCTGGTTCCCCACATTCCATGTCACATTTTATCTAGAACTCTTGAGACTTTTTGCATGTTCTTTAAAAAAAATAAAGTTTTTTTCTGTTCTTAAATATTTTTTAAAAAGCAAAACAAATGGTAATATTCTGAGAAATTCTAGAATGGTGAAAAGCTTTCTGTTTGAATAAAGAATACTGGGGCAAATAAAGCCTTCACAAAAACAAAAACAAAAACAAAAACAAAAACAAAAACAAAACAAAACCCACAAAAAACCAACAAACCACTAACACAGTCTTGAAGAGAAAATAGCTTTCTACATATCTCAGTTATGAATATTTAAAAGTCACATATGGCAGGATTTTTCCTAAGCCCTTACCATTGGCTTAGTTGTTCCAGTGGAATTAATGGTAAGATGCCTGTTAATTTCAATGCAAGCAAATTTAAAGCCAAGATTTTTAGTGTCATTCTTGACAGACTTGTGCAGAAGACACAAGTGAATTTTAAAATGCTGCAGTAAAATACTGGATTGTGATTTGGAATGAGATGGATTTGATTTCTTCAGAGTTGGTAGCATAACAGCTGTCTTTCTGTCAGAGTAAACTAGCAGAAGCCATTTAATACATTTGTGTAATGAGACCGATGAAACTGTAATAGCCATAAGTGAAAACACAAGCTAACATATTTAGGTAGAAGATGAAATATGCAGTTCCACAAGCTTTAGTAAGAAGCAGCACAACAATCACTGAGATTCAGTTACAGATAATACCAGAAAGACAATCTCTTATGGAATAAATGAAACTGCAAGAGCAGATGATATACCAGATGCATGCATTGCCTCTCAAAGAAATCTGGAAAAGCTGGGAACATGAGCTGACAGCAACTTCAATAAACTCAACAAAATATAGGGACATCCCTTGCAGCTGAGGAGAAATAAAGCCATGCTGGTGGCCTGGAAGCTCACGCACAGCTGCGCAGAGACAGACCCTTTGGTCTTGGGGAAGAGCAAGTTAACCTGACTCAGCAATACACCCCGGCAGCAAAGTGGAACACCATCACCCTGACAGATTAGGAAGACCACTGCAAACAGATCAAAAGAGGCAATCCTTCCCCAGTACTCCACTTAAATGAGACACATCTGGGTGCAGTGTTCAGGGCTGGACTGCCTTGCACAAGAGGGACGTGGATATACCTACTGGTCAAACTAAAGGGAAAGAAATGAAGGCACAGGCAATGGAAGTAGGGACAGGTATACTGTAAAGTGTATAGGGATTCAGTCCAGTTGTGTATATATAGGAAATGTCAGGGTGAAGCTGGAGTTGAACTTGGCAAAGGATGCAAAGGATAACATGTGGGTTAGTCAAAAAAACAAGGTTAAAGAAAGTGATCCCCCTCATGAGCAAGGCAGGTAAACAGGTAAAAACAATCAAAGAGTAGGCTGAGGTACTCAAGAAATTTTTTGCTTTATTCTACAATTGTAGCTTCTCTTCCCATACTCTAGAGTGAATGGACCTCAGAATAGGGACTGGTGGAGCAAAGGTCCACTGTAGGACAAGATCAGTTTCACAGCCAGTTGAGGAACATGAACATATACAACTCTATAAAACCTGATGAGATGCATTCCAGAATCATGAGGGAATTTGCTGATTTAGTTGCCAAGTCACTCTCCTCAATATTGGAAAAGTCATGGCAATCTGTGAAAACCCAGGTGACTGGAAAAAAAAAAAAAAAAGGAATACATTCACCCATCTTTAAAAAGGGCAGAAGGGAGACCCTGGGAACCAATGACTTATCAGCCTGCCCTCTGTGCCTGGGAAGATCATGGAACATGTACTCCTAGACGCTATGCTAAGGCACATGGGGGACAGGGAGGTGATTTGAGAACTATGGATGTCATGTAGCTAAACTTCCGTAAAGCCTTTGAAATGGTCCCCCACAACCTCCTTCTCTCTTAAACTGAAGAGATGTATTTGATGGGTGGACTGTTCAGGGGGTGAGAAATTGTTTGGAAAGTGATACTTGGAGGCTAGTGGTCAGTGGCTCAATATCTAGATGGACATCAGTGAGAAGGGGTCTTCTTGTGGGTTTCAAGACCAGTACTTTTTAATGTCTTCATCAATGACATAGAGAGATCCACTGAAACTCTCAGCAAATTCAAAGATGGTACCAAGCTGAGTGGCGCATTTGACACACCTGAGGGAGAAGAGACACATGGCAAGAAGTGGGCACATGGCAATATCATGCACGAGGTTTTACACGACCATGTGCAAAGTCCTGAACGTGGGTTGAGGCAACTCCAAGTACAAACTCAGTCTGAAGGATGAACATATTATGAGCAGTCCTGCCAGGAAGGACTTGGAGATGCTGGTGGATGGGAGGCTGGATATGAGCAGCACTGTATGCTCAAAGGCCAGAAAGCCAATCTCATACTTATGCATCAAAAAAAGCCTAGCCAGCAGGTTGAAGGAGCTGATTCTCCCCTTCTCCTCCACTATTACAAGATCGTACTTGAAATATTGTGTCCTGCATCTCCAGTACAAAACATGGACCAGCTGGAGCAAGTCCAGAGGAGGACCACACAGATCATCTGAGTGTTGGAACACTTCCTACAGAAGATGGACTGAGCTAAGGTTGTTCAGCCTGGAGAACAGATGATGCCACGGTAACCTTACAGCAGCTTCCCAGAATTTAAAGGGGACCTAAAAGAAAGCTGGAGAGGAACTTCTAACAAGGTCCTGTAGCGATAGAATGAAAGGCAATTCTTATTTAAATTAAACATAAGAAAAAAGTGTTTCACAATGAGGGTGATGAAGCACTGGCAGTGGCTGTCCAGAGATGTGGTATCACAGATGCCCAGATATGTGCCCCATCCCCAGAGACATTCAAGGTCAGGTTGACTTTCAGCGCCTGATCTAGTCAAAGATGTCCCTGATCACTGCTGGGTGACCTTTAAAAGGTCCCTTCCACCCCAAACTATTTTACATTCTTTCATACTGGAGAGAGTCCTCTGGGGAACCATGAAGATGATGAAATGACTGGAACATCAGTCACAAGGCAGAGAGGCTGGGAGACCTGTGAGTATACGTCCTGGAGGAAAGACTCAGGAGGCTCTTGTTCAGGTGTATACATATTATGGGGACTGCATTAAGCAGAAAGAATCAAACTTCTCAGTGGTGTACAGAGACAAGACAAGAGGCAAGTGACACAAACTGAGATATGTGAAAATAATTCTAAACAGAGGAAAAAGGGATTTCATTGTGAGGGTTATCAAACAATGGAATGGGTTTCCTCAAGGGGCTGTAGTATTTCTGTCTGTGAAGACTGAAACCTTCCTGGAAGTGTCTAGGCAATATGAAGGTGTTCTGGTGAGTATCAGTCATTCTGTGATAGGTCTATCAGAAAACCACCACCAAAAAATAACTAGGAGCAGAAAAAAAGAGTGAAGATTTACGAGGCATAGAATCATGGCTTCATGAATCTGACAAAAAAGGACCTCTAAATTTCTTGCTTTATAAGATATAGATAGACCTAGTAGTGAAGTAAAGGCCACTTGTTTCTTGGTACCTGGTGCTGGTGGAGCAGAGAGTCTTTATTGACACTTCATTGTTTTCCACCTTATCTAGGGGCATACATATTCCACCATCAGCATACTGTCTTATTAGAAACAGAAAATGCACAAGGCCCAAAGGAATTCCTCAGATCAAGGAGTGATAACAATATTTTGTTTGTGTCAAAGTAAAAAACAAAATGGAGAGTTTGGCCAGATGAAAACATGTTTGATTTTTCTTCATTTGCCCAGCTGACTTTCATACTACCACAGCCATGTTTGCTGTGTTAGAGTTAAAATAACCTTTCTTAGAAATTATAAAATTACATATTTTCTTTTTATCCCTTATTTCAAAATTCTCCTTCTTTACTTTCTCAGTTCTTGATATGTATAGGCATCTGAGATGCAGAAAATTATGGGAAGAAAGCAAAATGGAGAACATTACAGATGAGCAGATGATCTGTAAGCATTTGTTATAAAAGCATAGGTTATCTAGAATTTTGTACTATGCTATCAGACTGGGTGAAGTATTTTGCATTAGAAATCTGGAGAATCTAAAATATGCATTTAAGATAAGACATAGTTGTAATTTCTCTTTATAGTAGTCCAGAAGCATACTTTTGATTAATTTCAGAGAAACATTTGGAAATCATAGTATTGGAATAAAGTACTGCTTTATTTACCTTTAGCAAATACTATACTGACATGCAGTTTCAATAGCTTGATAATAAGCACTAATTTGCTGTAAATATTTTGATGACATCTGTAAGCTTTACATTTTTTTAAAAAAAACCCACTATGGAAGTGACCTCCTCAATTCAATAGTGCTATATAAAATTTTAAAATATAGGTCATAGTTTTATTTACATTAGTTGATACTTCAGTATGTTCACATTATAAGGATGTGAGCAACCTATTCCTATTCCATATTCAACAAATAGATTGGTAGTTAAGAAATGTCTCAGCCCAGCAGAGTAATCTCTAGTCTTCTCATGGTTTTTCTTTTCTTTGAATGCTCTGCTTATATAAGATGACTGAATTGGTACTTTATAGACAAAACAAAGACTAGCATGAGGGACTAATTTAAAACAGTATAAGGTTTATGTAGGAAGATGATTGTTTTCAGACCAGCAGCCACTAATGCCATTTCAGGTGGTCAGAACATTTTTATTTTATTTTGATATACAGTATTTTTTACAGCTGATGAAGGCAGAAATAATTCAAGTAAAATGTAGAAATACAGGAAATATTTTTAAATTTTATTATGCTTTTGGGATAGAAATACTATGAAAAATACTGTATGAGTTCTGATGCTGAAAAGGCATCTTTGATAGGTTTTATCTCCTCTGTCCTCTAATTTTTTCACTTCCCTTAGGCAGGCAATTCCACTGGTTTTCTATGAAATGGGTAAAAAATATCCAGTTGCTCTAAACTGCTAAGATTTTTTTTTATGGATATGGTATATTAAGTCCATTAAATGCTTTTCCTATTGCAGTTTGAGTTTTTAAATTCTTCCATAAATACACACACAAGGATGCAGCCTTTAGTATAAATTATAATGAATATGGACTTTCTTTGTGATGCAAAATAATCACCATCACAGGGCTGCTAAAAGAAGATGTCAGCAGCTTCAAATCACTAGAGTTTTGTGTCTTGCTGTAACGTAAGAACAATGCTATGCCAGAGCTTTGAAGGAAGCTCTGCATAAGGAAAGGGAAATGCTTGAAACTGTGACTAAACTGTTGTGCAAATCCACCAGAGAAAACAATCTTCTGCCACAAATAATTTTCAGCAGAAATCTCTCAAAGCCTTTTTTCTATCTCATAGGCTGCTGATCAGTGAGGAGGGAAGACACCTGAACACAAGGTGATTTAGGTCTTGTGTTTGACATCATGCATCTTTTATTCAACCAAATAAGTAGTGAAATACCCAGAAGCAAACTTTTCTGTATCACATTTTGATATATCAGACAATAGTCATGCCATTGTTGTTTTCATTTCATTAAGCTACTTCCAGAGGAAAAAAAAAAAAAATAGAGAGCAAATAGCCCAGTCTTTAAACTTGCAGCAGCAAAATGCAACTGTCAATGTGTGTTTCCCCTGCAAGAGTTCTACTTATTATTTATTATTGAAAATTCACAGAGTTAAACCATTAATTACCTTGTTAGTGTTTCTTTCAATGGTATCATGCATTTGGTTGATCGTAGTATACATAGTTTAATACTGCCGAACACTTCCCCCAAAACAAACTTAGTGGAAGAAAAAAAACATAGTGAAGAGTTAACATAATACATAAATAACTTGTATGTGGTGGGATAGACAGGGGTTTCAGCCTCCTCACACATACATATATCCATTTATCTTTCTTCTTCTTCTCTTGCTTAATATCTTTTGATCCTTTAAGGCCTCACATTCCCATATCCCACCAAATACTGACATTTTCAAGTTCATCTGTTTTATGATACTTAAAAGCTCCTTGACATGATGTAGTTTTATTAATGGCTGGCAGTATTCTAAAATTGTGTTGCAAAGGGGCACCCAAAGGTAATCACAGGAATCAAGAGTTTATGTGGCCCTATTTCCGTGGAGCTGTCAATACAGAAATCACAAATGAGTGAAGTGTTTAATTATAACTTGGGGAATTCATTTTACGTTATACTGTGATTTTGATTTTGTAGTATAGACAGCATTTTTAAGACCACATGCCTTGCAAAATGGACATAATTCTCTCCAGCTTGAAAGTTCATCTGTGGTTTCATTGTTTTTTAAATTAGTGCCCAGTTTTGGTAACAAGAAAATTACCTGATTATATTACTTAATAATTTATAAACATAGTGTCAGGGTCAGATATCTAAAATTTGAAATTTGCAGCATGGTACATAGTTCTTGTCTCTTGAAATATAAATGCATTTTACTCTATTTCAAAAGGAAGTAATCTTACTATTCCATCATGCATTCACATGATTAGAAAACATCTTGGGTATTTAGGGTGTCATTGAGCTTGCAACAATCATGCACGAGTACCTGAGAAACTATGTCATAGAATAAACCCCATGATACTTAAAATATGAAAAAAACTTGACAACTTCATCTCCAAAAGGATTTCTTTCCTTATCTGTGAATCCACATCACCACTGTATGATCAGTAACTTTAGTCCCAGATGTATGTGTGTACAGCCCAAGTAGCTTTTGAAAGAGAATTAAGAGAAATGGAAGCCTTGGAGACTTATTATTTGAAAATAAAAAAAATTTCATGTGGTTGTCAGATATAAATGCAATTCCAGACAGTGCAACATGTTGCAAAAAACCCACAGAAAATAACCACATTGGAGATAACTTTTCTGTAATATGGAATCATGAAAAAATATACTTCAGAGTTTTTTTCTGGTGGTCATCTCAAAGAAAGCACAACTCATTCAACTTCTTTAGAACTTTTTTCCCATTGATTTTGGCATAAAATCAGATGGCTTTTTCAAAGCTGTTAAAGCTACCCTCTTCAAATCTCTGACTACCCATAACATGCAAATATTTTTTTTAATGCATAGATGAAAACCTCACTTTTTTTATGTTGTCTCTTCTTGTTTCACTGTACAGCTCTGTGTTCATAGAATCAAAGAATCATAGACTGGGTTGAGTTGGAAAGGACCTGAATAATCCAGTTTCAACACTCCTGTCATAGGCAGGTAAACCTTTTGCTAGACCACAGCCTCATTGAACCTGGCCTTGAACACCTCCAGAAACTGAGAGTCCACAATTTCTCTGGACAATCTGCTCCAATGCCTCCCCATGCTAACAGTAAAGAATTCCTTCTTAACATCTAATCTAAAACTACTCTTTTTCCGTTTAAAACCAATTCCCTTTTTCCTGTCATTACATGCCCTTGTGAAGTTTACATCTTTCTTGTAGGCCCGCTCCAGATACCAGAAGACATAATTAGGTCATCCTGAATCCTTTTCTTTCCCAGGCTGAACAATCACATTTCTTTTAGCCTTTCTTTATTTCTATGAGAGGAGCTTCATCCCTCTAATAATATTTGGTGGCCCTCCTCTGGACTCACTCCAACAGGTCCATGTCCTTCCCGTGCTGAGACCCAGAGCTGGATGCAGCCCTGCAGGTGGGGTCTCAGCAGAGCAGAGCGGAGGAGCAGAATCCCCTCCCTGGCCCTGCTGCCCATGGTGCTCTGGATGCAGCACAGAATATGTTTGCCTTTCTGGCTTGCAAGTGCTCATGGCTGAATCATGTCCAGCCTCTCATCCACTAGCACGCTCATGACCTTCTCATCAGTGCTGCTCTCAATCTGTTCATCTCCCAGTCTAGCAAAACCATGGGTTGCTCCGACCCAGGTGCAGGACCTTGCACATGATCTTCATAAATTTCCTGAGATTCTCATAGTCCAACTTCTAAAGCTTGCCCAGCTCCCTTTGAATAGCATCCCATCTTCAGATGTGTCAGCCACACAACTCAGCTCGGTGCTATCTGCAAATTTGCTGAGGGTGCACTTAAACCCATTGTCTGTGTCATTAACAAATATGTTAAAAAGGCCTCAATGCAGACCTTTGTGGGATGCCACCTGTTACTAATCTCCATTTGGAGAGTGAGCCATTGAGCACTGGATGTCACTTTCTGAACAATTTCTGATGCACTTAACAGTCCACCCATCACATCCATATCTTTTTGTGGATATGGGTCTGGCTGGGGCAGACAGTAGGCTGACCTCAACTGGTCATGCAGGAGGCATCATCTTAAGGCCATGGGAAGCAGGATATTGAGAGAGAAAACCTCTAGCTAGGTTACAATGAAAACAGGATTATGGGGGTAGTTATGTTGATTAGGTGATTCCATATTAGGCAATGTTTCTAGTTCTTGTTGATGATGGGTTTGTAATATTTCCTGTATAAGGTTATGTTTTGAGTTCATGTTGATGATTAGTTCCCTACTCTCATATATAATCCTATATACTGTTGAGTTCACCCTATCGCTGGGTCTTTGGAGATTGTCCTGTATGCACGTATGTCCTGTATGCTTCTGCCCTATGTAATTTTGCTTGTTATTAAAGTTTAGTTTTATGGGCTACTCCATCATTCCTGTCCATATTTCATTTTGCCACTCCTAGCTGGTCCAGTTCTGAGGTCATGACACCAACTCAACATCTCTTCAAATTAAGAGAGAAGGAGGTTGTGGGGGACCATTTCAAAGGCTTTACAGAAGTTCAGCTACATGACATCCATAGTTCTCAAATCACCTCCCTGTCCCCCATGTGCCTTAGCATAGTGTCTAGGAGTACATGTTCCATGATCTTCCCAGGCACAGAGGGCAGCTGACAGGTCATTGGTTCACAGGGTTCTCCCTTCTACCCTTTTTAAAGATGGGTGAATGATTTCCTTTTTTTTTTTTTTTCCGGTCACCTGGGTTTTCACAGATTGCCATGACTTTTCCAATATTGAGGAGAGTGACTTGGCAACTAAATCAGCAAATTCCCTCATGATTCTGGAATGCATCTCATTGGGTCTCACAGGCTTACATACGTACATGTTCTCTAGGTGGTCATGAACCTAACTTATTCCCAGTGGAAAAAACTTTAGTCTTGCAGTCCCCATTCTGCTGTTGATTTGCTCAGTAAGTGTGGAAAGAGAGGTTATCTTCTCTATACTTTCACATTTGATACCTGAGGATAGCAATGCTTCCTCTCACCCTTCCTTTTCCTAAAGACTGAACACATCCAGATTTTGCAGTCTTCTCCTTGGATGTCCAGTGTTCCAATCCTGATTGCTTCAGTGGCCTCTGAAGGACACACACCATTATGTCAATGTCTGTGTCATGTAGGGGAGGTCCAGCCAGGGCAAGACCGCTTCCCAGACCTGTTGACTCCACCCCTGCTTGTGCAGCCCAGCAGAAGGCTACATACCTGCATGGGGACACTGACAACCAGCTGTCGTCAGAGCTAGTTCTGCAGAACTGCTTCCACTCAGCCAGCCCCAGCCTGTTCTGCTTTGGGGCTTTGTCTGTCCCAGTGGCTGAGCTTTGTTTGCTTTTGCTTTGGATGATTTTCGTGCAGTTCCTTCTGCTTGCTTCTCCAGCCTTTCTGTGTCCTTCTGCATATTAGCTCTGTCCTCCAGTGCATTGATCACTTTTCCAGACTAAGTATCACCCACAGATTTGCTGAGGCTGCAGTTTTTTCAACCATATAGGTTGTAATTAAGACAATGAAACAAATAATTAAATAGTAGAGAAACAATCCTGATCCCAGATCAGCTCTGTGACAGAATCCCATTGTAACTGGCCTGCAGCTGGACTGTGCCAATGTTCATAGACCTTTGATCCTCATAGTCTTGCCAAGTCTCAATTCACAGTACACTCTATCTAACCTAATGATACCTCAGCACTTTACTTAAAACTTACTATATAATACTACATTGAAAATATTAAATACTGTAGGATGCTATACTTGTTAAACCCCTCATTTTCTGAGAGGAAACAATAAGTTAAGTTAAAATCTAAAAAAAGATAAAAATCATGACATAGAATGCTCATGAAATATGTGTAGAAATATGAACTTCTAAGTATTTTTATAAGGAGTCCCATAAAGGATGTCTAATATCAATGGCATAGGAATTATAGACATTTATGGTTTGTTCTGTGTTTTTTAAACTTTTGAGGTGATTTCTCATCCTTTATGTAACAGAAGTTATTTCTATTTCTCAAATTTATCATCTTTGTGTCTCATGACTGACTTAGCTATTCCAGAAAGATACTTTCTGAAAGATAGGCACCAAAACATGTATTGTCACAATAGCATTGCAATGCTGGCAATGACTAAGGGTGTTTTCCTTTTTGACTTTAATCTTCCATTTGCCTGTTTTTTGTCTATAAGGTTTAGACAAAAAATTTCCTTCATCACAGAGTAATTACAAAGTAGATGTAAATACTTATGAAGAGAATATGTAGCTATTAAAGCAAAATCTAGGATTTTCAAAATTTCATTGGTAAAACAAGTTTTCTCTTAGAAATTGTGATTAATTTTGTATTCTCTAGCACAAGTATTACTGCTTACAGAGTGTATTCATCTAAATCATACCTCTATACAAACTTCTGTGAAATATTTATTCTGAAAAAATCCAAACAATTGGATTAATTAAAACAGCTTTGTGTGGGCAGAAATCAAACTTCCTGACCCCTGCAGTAATACCTTCTTTGAAAGTGACCTGTGAAGTACAGGGAGACAAGAAACAAGAAAACTTTATGGCAAATTTAACTGGAAAGTAGTTGTTTTCTACATGAATAGAATTGTTCAATAATCTTTTATGAAATTTCAAAGTAAATCTAACATATTCACTAAGCTAGTTCTGAATGACAGAACTAAAGTGCACTTCACACGGACAGAGCTATGGCAATCTAACACTAAACCAATGTTCCTGGAAGATGTGAAAATAATTACATATTCTGCCTGAGCTACTAAGTGGAGAAACACTCTGTCTCAGGCTTCTGTAAAGCATGTCAATTTCCAGTTTCCGTATTTCCCATTTTCAGTGCACAGCCTGTTTGAGTAAGCAGCAATTTGAAAACGTCTTCTAACAACAAGGCATCCTGAAAACTGAGCAGATTTTAAATTCTCCGGTAGAAAAGAATTGCTGGTGGAAAAAGACCATTCATTCCCTCTGAAGCTACAGCAAGGAACTGAAAAAAAAAACTTCTTAATGAGTCTATATCTTCCGAATTGTACATTTTACGTAGGCATTGTACCATTTGCATAGACATTTGCTCTGAGCAAGAGAATGTTTTATGCTTAATATGATCCATGCACTTCTCCAATAGGTTTCCATTTTTATGGGAGAATGCTTCATCCATTCTAAACAGATCAATTTCCTTTATAAAGGAAATTATTTTAATACCTCAAATCAAGGTATTGTATCTTATTTTTAGAATGACCTGGAAGATATGTTTAATGTAAAGAGTGGTCAGTTCTTCTGGGAAAAGAATTCTTAAAAATTTTTACCCATTACAAATCAATATGGTCAGTTACCAAAGCACAGCCTTCTATTTTCAGTGAAGCAAAACTTTTTGTATATGTTTAACCAATAAGAACATAATATGCTGCACAGGCCTAGGGCAAACACCTTTCAACTTTCAGTTTTAGCATTATTCAAACTTTGTATTGCACACTATTTGTCTCCTTTGCTCCCAAAAATGACTTAATTTTCATTCTTTTCTCTTTTATTAGAAACACAAAATACATGATAAATTAAAAATATTCTTTTTGTACAGACAGTGTCAGTATTTAACTTGCTAGTCACCAATATCTAATTTCTCTTATCAACCTTTCACTGGAGATTGTCACTGTTATAACATGAATATATACATTAAAGAGATGAGAGATATTACTGCATTGTCTCCAAATAAGACAACAGAAGCTGACTTTGGACTGTGCAGCACAAGACGCTCATTCTGTCTTGATTCAACAAAGGTCTCTGAAGAGACTTGACAGCACCAGTTAGATGGTTAATGTGGGTCCTTGTTAGAATATCTGCATATCTTCATTTTTCCTTCTATTTTAAAATTTTGTTAGAGCAAAAAAAGAACACGTAAACTTTTGCTCTTCAGTATGTGAAATGCTTTTCTTCTATAATTAATGTTACTTTTGAGTGATAATTAATCTGAGAAATAATCTTGCAGTACAGTTAATTTATTGTGGTATTTAAATAAGTATGAAAAGAAGAAAGGAAGAACCTGGATCAGAGTAAACATTCCTCATCTATTTTTGAATGCGAGAATCACCTATTTCATTCCATGAAATGTAAAATGAGACAAATGTAACCCCATCTCTGGTAACAACTTGATTCAATAAGCAGTGTTTCTTCTGGCTCTTCATTGTTGTTCAGTTCTTTGGGCCTGATATCTCAGGGTGTGAGAGATTTTAACTTGCTAGCAGCTGCTAACTTTTTCCCAAAGGAAAATTTCTCAAGAAAGCTTCTTTTCAAAACAATCTTGGCAAACAACTATCCTTTCTCAAAACAATATTTCTCCAGGTGGTGTTTTGCTCTTTCTCTAGTTTAACCGATGGGATTAGAGAGGTGTCATTCCTGGTCACCAATCATGCTAAGTTTGGATCGGAACACCTTATAAAAGGTAGTAAGAATTAGACAATTAAGCCTTTTCTATGCTCTTTGCCTTCTGAAATATTTGGAGTCTCTCATCTTTCTATTGTGTCCTACAATGACACAGTTCTGATACCTGAAGAGTAAAAATTCCATTCTTTATATTGTCTTCATATATTCAACCTTATCTACACCTGTCATGGTTTAACCTTAGCCACAAGCCAAGCCCCGTGTAGCCTCTTTCTCCCTCCTCCACCAGTGAGACAGAATCAGAAGGATAAATGATAGAAAACTCATGGGTTGAGATAAAGACAGATTAATAGGGAAAGCAAAAGTGGCACACACAAGCCAAAAAAAACAAGGAATTAATTCACTGCTTCTCATGGGGAGACAGGTGTTCAGCCATCTCCAGGAGAGGAGGGTCCCCATCACGCTTAAGTTTTCATATATCTAGCCAATAAGAACGTTTTATATTGCACAGGGCTGGGACAAATAGCTTTCTACTTCAAGTTTTAGCATTATTCAATTTTTGTATTACACACTATTTGTCTCCTTTGCTCCTATAAATGACTTGGGATGTCAAATATCATCACTCCAAATGTTTCCCCCTTTCTCCTTCTTCTGCTTACTTTATATACTCAGCATGATGTCATACAGCCGGGAAGAACTCTTTGGTTGGTTGTGGTCACCTGTCCAGACTGTGTCTCCCAATTTCTCATGCACCCCCAGTCTCCTCCTCAGTGTGACAGTAAAAAAAAAACAGAAAAGGCCTTGGCTCTGCTCAGAGAAAATAAAAATATCTCTGTTATCATTACTGTGTTCAGCACAAACAAAAAAAATACACCCATACTGGCAAGTGTGAAGAAAATTAACTCCACTGCAGCCAAAAACAGCACATGAGAGCAAAAAAAGAGATAATTGTGACTGTAAAGTCACAACTCTATTGTCTGGGTGAACAGTTTGTTTATTTCTCTCAGTGATTTTGCAAATTTTGAAACGTGATTTTTAATGTTCTGCAATTTCTTGTAGAAGTCTGTACTTCTACAAGTACAGTTTCCCTCTCCCCTCACCTTTTTTTCATTATCCCTCATTATTTGCCTTTAATTAATACTGATGTCAAAAAACACAGTGCTCCTGGCAACATTCTGTACAGACAAGAAAGGAAAAGAGATAAAGAGAAGGTCTCTGAATTGTGAAAAACTTTCTTGGCTAACAGTATGGCATTATACAAACCACATAATCCATGGTGGTTTAAAGATAATGGATTTAGATGTTTGGACTACATGGAGAAATTGAACAGAATTGCTATTGTAGAATATATTGGCTTTTAATTGCTATGCCAATCAATAGAAACATTTTAACTTCTGGTTCAGGTAGGTTTGAAGTTGTTTCTTAATATCTTGCAATATTGAAAGTTTACTTCCGTAAATTGATTAAAAGTATTAAAAGCTTTCATGAATATGCAATATTTCTTTTTTCTTTTTTTTGCTCTCCCTGTGCAGCAGTAATTTTCTGCATGAAACAGTAACAGTTGAAAAATACAGAAATGCAAATTATTATATGCATTTATGAAGAACCTTCCTTTTTATATACTTTTATTAGTCTTATGCTGATTTTCAGTTTGAGAAAGGTAGCGTCCATTCACTGGTTTTAGCCATTTTATACTTTTGCTCTTGTTCTGAACTTATGGATTGTGTTCCTATGTAGCATGGCCTTAGGCCAAATGCCTTCTTTGGCTTTGATGAGTACTTTCTTTAATTCGGTTGTCCAATATGAATTCTTGTTGGCCCCATGGCACCTTTCTCTGCACTTCCACTTGGCCTGGGATTTGCCTTCTGAGCTGCAACAGGGGAATAGCGTGTCCTCTCCCTACCTGGAACTGCCCTTTTCTCACTCCATCTGGCAAAATGCTCATCACCCATCAGCGTCACAGAAAGCAACAACACTTTCAGAGTAAGCTCCATGGCATAATGTATTTATTCTAGAAAAAAAGAGTAAAGAAAGAAACAATGAAATATAGCCATATCATTCCCTGCTGCTTACTGGGTTCATCATATGGTTTGTATACAGTTTCCATAGAGAAAGCTTCCCTTCAGTCCTTGTTTGTGCATTACTCTAGAATCACGCCATATATTCTTTTATGAGGTTTGGCACGCCATAGAATACACTCATGTACTCCTTCGCAAGTCCTAATTAGTTGTATTTTTCCCAGAGACTGGGAGCTACTGCACTTATTGCTGATCAACATAATAATGTACATGCACTAGATTAAAAAATATTTTCTTAAATTTATAGCCATAGTAGTATAACATATTTGCTTCATAGGAAGGCTTGTTTTTGTTTGACAGCTAGTGCAGTAATTAAATCCATTTGACACGAGTAAGCAGTTTATTTTCATGTTTCAGTAAACAAGTTTAATAATAATTGCATGTACTGTGCAATTTAGGAAGACTCTTTTATTTCCCTTGTGTATCTTTTCAACATGATATCTGTTTGAAATGGTTTACTGTGCATTATTTAAGGGCCAGTAAGCACTAAAAATTCTTGAGTTATATATATAAAAAAAAAAAAAAAGGTAATTCCTCTGTCAGCAATACATTTATTTGAGGACTTTCACAGTATAAAATTTTATGAATTGACATAAAAGAAGCAGAGTTTGGCTCTAAGACATTGACAGTTACACACATACTGGTACACAATGATTTGTGTTTCCTTTGTTTTTTCCATGTCATTGTGGAAACAATCAATAACATTGACCAATCCTCTTCCCAATGTTTTAATCACAATAAAAATGCATTTTAATAACAAAACACATAAAATTCCTGTATGTCTATGTT
>VYXD01001443.1:1177-11932 GCA_013397195.1 Hylia prasina
CCTCTGCTACTACTGACAGCTCCTGCAGCTCCTGCAGCTCCTGCAGCTCCTGCAGCAGCTGTGCTACCACTGAGGGACAGAGCCTGCAGCTCCTGCAGCACCTGCTGCAGCACCTGTGCTACCACTGAGGGACAGCCCGGGGGCCCCAGGGGCTGGGGGATCCTCTGGGATCCACCAGAAGCCAGGAAAACGCTCCTGGGATCCGTCAGGAGACAGAAAACCACTCCTGGGATCCGTCAGAAACCACAAAAACACTTCTGGAGTCCATCAGAAGCCACAAAACCAGCCCTGGGATCTGTGAGAAAGCAGAAAAACGCTCCTGGGATTCATCAAGAGCCAGAAAATCACCCCTGGGACCCACCAGGAGACACAAAACCTCCTCTGGGATCCACCAGAAACCACAAAAACAGCCCTGGGATCCATCAGGAACCACAAAATCACCCCTGGGATCTGTCAGAAACCGCAAAGACACCCCTGGGATCCATCATGAGCCAGAAAAACAGCCCTGGGATACACCAGAAACCACAAAACCACCTCTAGAATCCATCAGGAACTAGAAAACCACCTCTAGAATCCACTAGAAACCAGAAAACCAGCCCTGGGATCCCTCAGGAACCAGAAAACCACTCCTGGAATTCCCCAGGAGCCACCAACTCCCCCCTGGAGTTCCCCAGGATTGAGGATTTCTCCTTCTCCGCTACCTCCCCTCACCCCCTTCCCTAAAAGTCCATTTTAATTTAATTTAAAGCCCTGCTGTAAATAGAACCTGTCTGCGATTCCTCTTTGCCTTGGCTTTGCTTGGAATTTCCTGGGGAGGGGGGATTTTAGGTTCTTCCCACATTTTCTTGGATTTTCCCAGATTTTCTTGGATTTTTCCCTGATTTTTCCCTGATTTTCCCAGCTTTCCCCCAGATTTTATTCCATTAATGCCATTCATTCCGTTCATTCCATTTATTGCATTTATTCAATTAATTCAATTTTTTTTCCATTCGTTCCATTAATTCCATTCATTCCATTAATTCAATTTTTTCCCATTTTTTCCATTTTTCCATGAATTCCATGTATCCCATTTATTCCATTAATTCCATTTTCCCATTCATTCCTTTATTCCATTTATTCCATTAATTCAATTTTTTTCCATTAGTTCCATTAATTCCATTTTTTCCATTTTTTAGGTTTTCCCATTAATTCAGTTTTTTCCCATTCATTCCATTAATTCAGTTTTTGTCTATTAATTCAATTTATTCCATTCATTCCATTTTCCCTTCAAATTATTCCATGAATTCATTTTTTTTCATTAATTCCATTCATTCAATTTATTCCATTTAATCAATTTATTCCATTAATTACATTTTCCCATTAATTAATTTTTTCCATTCATTCCATTTATCCCATTTATTCCGTTCATTCCATTTTTCCCATCAATTCAATTTATTCCATTTATTACATTTTCCAATTAATTCAATTTTTTCCTATTTTTCCATTTATTCCATTCATTCCCTTAATTCAGTTTTTTCCATTTATTCAATTTATTCCATTAATTCCATTGGCCCATTAATTCAATTTTTCCCCATTTTCCCCATTCATTCCATTAATTCCATTTATCCCATTTTTCCCCATTAATTCAATTTTTCCCATTTTTTCCATTAATCCCATTTATCCCACTTTTTCCCATTAATTCAATTTTTCCCCATTCTTTCCCATTAATTCAATTTTCCCCCCATTTTTCCCATGTATTCAATTTTTCCCCATTAATTCCATTTTCCCATTCATTCCATTCATTCCACCAATTCCATTCCCTCGAAGCCAATCCCAGCTTGTTTTGATCCCAGCTGGAATTTTTAGGGATTTTTAGGGATTTTTTAGGAACATCTGGATCAAAAGTTGGGATAAACCCAAATCCAAGGATCCAGATCTCTCTGGGATTTTTTTTTTCCCCCCGTGGATTTGGAGAATTTGGAAATTTCTGGGAATGTCATAAGCAGCCAGAAAAAAAGTGGGAATAAACTGGATTAGGTCACGATTTTGGGGTCACTTTGGGACAATTCCTTCGATTTTTGTTCCCAAATCCAGGCCTGGATCCATCCAGAATCCCAAATCCTGAAAATTTGCCATTTCTGATCCTGTTTTTCCCTTTTTTATCCCATTTTTTCTCCCATTTTTCCCACTTCTAATCCCATTTCATGGACCCAGGGCAGGGAATGATCCCAAATTAATCCCAAATTAATCCCAAATTAATCCCAGGATTTGCCTCCATCCCTGGAAATCTTTGGGATTTGCTCCCGGGCTGTTGGATCCTGGCAGCTTCTCCCAAAATTCCGAGTTTATCCCGGGAAAACAAAGTGGGATTTTGGGGAGAAAACCTCGGGAAGCTGCAAAATTCCACTCCTTGATTCCTTGGATGAGGCAAATCCCTGGAAAAAACAAAACCTGGGAAAGGGACAAATCCCAAGAAAAGCAGGATTGGGATTCTTTGGTTTTACCTTCAGGGGTTTTCGTGTGAGGGGGGAGAAAATTCCCAGGAGTTTTCCAGCCTTGCGATCCTCTGGAATGGGACAGGAACAAACCTGGAATGGTGTCCCTGGATTTGGGGATAAATCCACCCAAACACTGAAAATCCGGAGGATTTCCCCGACTTTTCCCAGGATTTCTGCAGGTCCCAGATTTTGGGGAGTGGATTTGGGATGGTTTTCCTGGAAGAAACCCCTGGAGCTCGTGGCTGGAATTCCCAAATCCGCATTTTCCCAGGGCAAAGCCAGGGGAGGCAGCAAATCCTGGGATTTCTGGGGAAAGGGATGGAAAAAAAAGGGATTTTCCCTGGATTTCCTTGGTTTTCCCTGGATTTTCCCTGGGTTTTTCCTGGATTTCCCCTGGATTTTCCTGGATTTTCCCCTGGATTTCCCTGGATTTCCCCTGGATGGGGAAGGGGAAGGATTCCTGTGGTGGGAATTTGGGCACATGGAATGTTCTTCCTGCCAAAAGCTCGGGAAAGGTTGAAGGTTATTCCTGATTAAAATTAAAATTCACCCTGGGAAAGTCTCATCCCAAATCCCAGTGCTGGGAAAACTGGGAATGTTCCCCTGGAGAAGGGAGGGCTCCAGGGAGAGCTTCCAGAACATTCCAGGGGCTCCAGGAGAGCTGGGGACAAGGGACAGGGAATATCCAAGGAAAAGCTGGAGCCCCCTGGGATGGGGAATTCTCTGCCCAGGGGTGGGAACTGGATGATCCCGAAGGTCCCACCCAACCCTTTCCATAATTCCATAAAAAACAAATCCCACAATATTCATCCCCTTCCCCCAAACCTCCCATTCCTCGTTTCCCAGGGAAGTCTCACTAAAAACAGGGAAGAAAAGCTGTGATTGGGGAATATTCCCAGAGAAATCCTGAATTCCTCGGGAAGGAAACAGAGGCTGGCAACTTTCCCAAGGCAGGAAAACGATGCTGGGGAAAATCGGGATTAATCCCTTTTTTTTCCCCCCCTCAGGAATTCTCTCCTTTATTTCCAATTTCCTCGCCGAATCCTTATCCTGGACTGGGGACGGGGAAGAGGATTTGTGAGGAGGAATTTTTAAGGAGGAATTTTTAAGGAGAAATTTTGGGAAAAACCCCTCCGGAATCCGCAGGATTTGGGCGCCGGAGCCTCTTCCCTCGGCGGCGCCGCTTGGCGGAGCTGCTCCCCCCGGGAAAAACTCCCAAAACTCCTCGGGAAACAAAAAAATAAAATGGGAATTTCAACCAGCAGGGTCTGCACCAGCCCCGCTCATCCCGGACAAACAAATCCTGGGGGAAAAAAAAAACCCAAAAAACTTGGAAAATCCTGCTCCTTCCAACAAGCCCGGGCGGTTTTCCCTGGGCGGGAGGCGAAGGAATCGCGAATCCCAAAATTCCCTTTGATCCCAAATTCTCGAGGAGCAAATTCGCGCTCAGCTAAACCGGGATTTGGGAATTTGGGACATTTGTTTTTTTGGGAACAACAGAGGGTTCAATTCCCACCTGCAGGCTCCGATTCTCACGGTCTCCCACAGATCTGGAATTCCCGGTTGTGTCTGGAATAAAATCCGTAAAATCCCCCTCGGCGCTCGGCTCGGGGCGGGCGCGTTTTTAAGGAGAAAAGCAGGAATTTCGGGAAAGCCTTGGGAAGGGAGGGAAGGGGGAGCTCAGGGCAGGTTGTGCCTCCACGGATGGGCTGAAAAAAGGGAAAAACGGGAGCGGGGGCGCCGCAAAATTGTAAAAATTGTGATTATTTTCAGCCTTGTCTGGGGTCTTTTTTTTTTTTAATTATTTTTTTCCCCCTCCTGCTTATCCCGGGGGGAAAAAAAAGAAGGAAAATATTCCCAAAATCCCGTGGGGATGGGCGGGGCTGAGCTCACGCTCCCAATTAATTCCCATTTGTTAAAAATCCCTGACAGCTCCAGCGGGGCTGGAAATCCAAGCTCGCGCTTAACCCCGGCGGGAATTCCCGGGTGGGTTTTTTTAAAGGAATTTTGGGATGGAAAAGAGGGTTTGAGTTGGAGTTCGTCCCCTGCAGGTTGGAATCCCGCGGGATTTGGGATTTTTTCCCGATTTTTCCCGATTTTCCTTGTCCAGTCTCATCCCCTTCCAGCTCTGCCCGTCCTGGAATTCCCCGCTGGGATTTCACGCTCCCAATTCCCTCGGGATCGATCCCCCGGGGATTATTTTGGGCGCTGGAGTTTGGGAAAGCCCTGGGGGATGTGGAGGCAGCTGGAGAGTCCCGGGATGAATCCCTTGGGATTCACCTCGGGAATGGGATGGAGGGGCTGGGACTGTCCCATCCCAAAGCCTTGTCCTTGTCCCCTGCTCCCACTTCTTCCTCTTGCTCCCACCTTTCCCTGTCCCTTGGTCCCTTCTGATCCAACTTTTCCCCATCTCCTGATCCAGCTTTTCCCTGTCCCGTGGTCCCTTCTCCTGCTGCCACTTGTTCCCATCTCCTGGTTTTTTCAGGTCCCTTTTTTGGTCCCGTTTTCCTCCTGTTCCCATTTTATCCCCAGCCCAAAGTCTTGTCCTTGTCCCTTCTCCTGATCCCAAATGTCCTTGTCCCCTTGTCCCTTCTCCTGATCCCAAATGTCCTTGTCCCCCTGTCCCTTCTCCCGATCCAGCTTTTCTCCATCTTTTGCTCCCATTTTTTCCTGCTCCCCTTTGTTTATTGATTTATTATTCCACGTTTTGGTCACATTTTTCCCCTCTCCCGGTTTTCCTGTCCCCAGTTCCTGTCCCCTCCCTTGTCCCCAGCTCCTGCTCTCCTTCTCCTTGTCCTGCTTGTCCCCTCTCCTCATCCCCAGAATTCCATGAGGGATTAATGACAAAAAAAAAAAAAGAATCTGGAGATAAACCCAACCCCTCCAGCCCCAAAATCGGGGATTTTCCCCCAAAGCTTTTCCCCCTCCTCAGCCTCAGGGTTGGAGTTGGCACCGAATTTTTCCCTTCTCCATCATTTTGGCCATCCCTGGACGATGTTTCCCACATTTCCCCGTGCCTGACTTTGGGATAATTTGTGTGGGTTTTATCATTTTTTTCCCCGCAGAAAAGAGAGAAATTCTCTCTCCTTCCACAAAAAAAACCCCAAAGTGGAAGAACAGGGAGAAAAATCCCTTTAAAACGGGTTAAAAAAACACCCCTGGGAAACGGAACCGGGTTTTTTTTTCCCCCAAAGCAAACACTGGAAAAACGAGTTTGTAAATGGAATTTTGGGCTTTGTTCTTGTGCAGAGCCTCGATTTCCCAACCCACCCCACCAACCTGGATCGGTCCCTCTTCCAGNCCCCAAAGTGGAAAAACAGGGAGAAAAATCCTTTTAAAATGGGTTAAAAAAACACCCCTGGGAAACGGAACCGGGTTGGGTTTTTTCCCCCAAAGCAAACACTGGAAAAACGAGTTTGTAAATGGAATTTTGGGCTTTGTTCTTGCGCAGAGCCCCGATTTCCCAACCCACCCCACCAACCTGGATCGGTCCCTCTTCCAGAGCCCTTTTTCCAGACTTTTTTCTGGCAGCTGGATGTGGAGGGGCCTCCCCTTCCCGCAGACATTTCCCAGGCACCACGTCATGTTTGCTCAAGGGCAGAGTTACTGCCGGGGAAGGGGCAGGAAGCCACAGATCCAGAGGGCTTGGAAAGGGAAAAAAAAACTGGGGAAAACTGGGGGAAAAAAATCCTGGTTTTCCTTTGGGACGACCTTGGGAGGTCTCAGCGTTGTTTTCCCAAATTTAATTCCTGTGTTTTTAAAGCCTCGTTGCTGAAAGGGGATGAAAAAACTGAAGGGAATGGGGAGAATTTGGGATTGATTCCATGGGGTTGGAGCAAACAGCTCCATCCTTTAGGATGGGGGATGCTGGGAGGGCTCCTGAGCCGCGTTTTTTTCCCACAAAAATTCCATTTTAGGGAAAAAACCGTGAGCAGGGAAAGGGGAGCAATGGGGGCAGGGTTGGATCCCTGGTTTTGGGTGGTGCTGGAGCTCCCAGTGGGATTTTTTTTTGTTGGGAAATACCTGGAAAAGTGGTGGGAGATGGTCCGTGGTGGAGGTGGGAGCAGCTGCCAGAGTCTGGATCCAGCAGATTCCCCCTCCAGGCACATCCTGAGGGATCCCCCAGGTCACATCCCATCGCTGGTGATCCACGTGTCCCACCCCAAACCCAGCCCAGGTCCCACCCCAGGGGCTCCTCGTGCTCCATTCCATGGATCCCACATCTGCCATTCCATGTGGTCCCATCCCAGGTGATCCCTGCTCCACATCCCACACTGGATGATCCCAAATCCCACCCTGGATGATCCTCCAGGATCTATTCCAGGTGATCCCTATCCCAAATCTCACATTGGATGATCTTCCAGGATCCATCCCAGGTGATTTCCATCCCAAATCCCACACTGGATGATCCTCCAAGATCNAATCCCACACTGGATGATCCTCCAGGATCCACTCCAGGTGATTCCCATCCCAAATCCCACACTGGATGATCCTCCAGGATCCATCCCAGGTGATTTCCATCCCAAATCCCACACTGGATGATCCTCCAGGATCTGCTACAGGTCATCCCTACTCCAGATGATCTCCCAGCTCCCAACCCAGGTTATTCCTATCCCAAATCCTACACTGGATGATCCTCCAAGATCCCTTCCAGGTGATCCCTATTCCAGTTTCACATCAGATGATCCCACAGGATCCATCCCAGGTGATTTCTATCCCAAATCCCACACTGGATGATCCTCCAAGATCTATTCCAGGTGATCCCTATCCCAAATCTCACATTGGATGATCTTCCAGGATCCATCCCAGGTGATTTCCATCCCAAATCCCACACTGGATGATCCTCCAAGATCCCTTCCAGGTGATTCCCATCCCAGGTGATTCCTGTCCCACATCCCATCCTTCCATCCCCATCCCCATGTGCAGGGAACATCCTGACCAAGTTTTAGGGTGGAAAATCAGGAAGTGGAGGGATCAGGGATCCTCCAAACTTCCCGGGCTCCAAGTGCATCCCCTGGACCTCCATGAATTCAATTATTCACCAACAACAGCAGATGGAATTCCACTGGTCACGGAACTGCAATTCCATCAGCTCCTTCTTCTCCAGAGGGACAATTTGGGGAGGAAAACCTGGATTTGGGAAGCAAAATCCCCTCCTTTTCCAGTGCTGAAAAAACGGGACCGTCCTGTCCATCCACGTGTCCATCCCAAGGAATGGGAATGGAAATCTTCCCACTGCTCTCCCAGGCACGAAATTCAGGGAAAAATGGGAAAACATGGATAAACTTTGCTGTTGATGGAGGTGCTGGGCTGGGATCCAGCCTCTTGTTCAGGAAAAACTATCCCAGGATAAACGGAGAGGAAAAAACATTTGGGAAATTAAACAACCCCAAAATAGAAAGTGGAAAAAAAGGTCAGGCCTAAAAATACCGGGATGGGTTTGGAGTTGGATGAAATAAATGCTCCAGGTTTTTGGGAAGGATTCATTTCAGCCGTCCCGTTTCAGCCCGGCGTGACCTCGGCACTCTGGGAATGTTTTCCGGCTGGGTTTTGCTGGATTTGGGGATTTTGGGGCTGGGCTTTGCCCCGTTCCCATCCTGGGAGCGAGCGTGGGTGTGCTGAGCTCTGCCGGGACCCGCCCGGTTTTCCCGGGAAAACAAGTGGGATTGCCAAAGTTCCCAGCCCCGGGGATGGGCTGGAAATGGGGCTGGAGCCGTGGCGGATCCCAAGTTCCCCACGGAGCAGCTCGGCCCCGTTTGCTCGTTAGCCAGGGAGCGTTAATTAGATCCATTAAAATGAGCTTTCCTTCCAATTGCTCTGTGGAGGGAATGATCCCATCCCAGGATTGCTCCTGGTTGTGGGGAAACCGAGTCACGGCGAGTTTGGGATTGTGGCCGGGGAAGGCGAATCCTGCTCTGCTCAGCTTTGGGATGGAGACTGGGGATAAATCCAGCTTTTCTTAGCTTGGGGAAGAGGGAAAAGGAGCCCTGAGATCCCGGGGGTGGAGACAGATCCCAAAAGTGGTGAGATTTGGGGACAGTCACATCCTGGTCTCCAGCACCTTTCCAGGAGAAGGGATGGGATGGGAAGGGGACGGAGATGAGGGGAGGTTGAGCCTGACCAGGATGATTTGAGGGAATATTTTTAGCAGGGATCCCGAGGAGAAGCCGAATGAAGCAGCCGCCAGGATGTGGGGGGACGTTTTTTATTGGACTTAGGGATGTCAGGGAATATCCAGTGGGCTCTGGAATAGACACGAGACATCCCACGGGAGACCCCAAATCCATCTGCATCCCACATTCCGATGCAGACGCCGCTTGGTGACGCTCCAGTTGGGATAAAAGGAGGATTTTTTTCCAGCCTGGAGAAGGTGGGAAGGGATGGAGGGACTGAGGGGAGAACCACCACAACCTCTGTTCCCTGTGGAAAAAAACAAAACAAAACAAACGAAGGAAAAATTAAAAGAAGGACAGCACAAACATCAATTTTTTCCGACCACCACCAACACGAGGAGGCCGGGATGGGGCGGGGCCCAGACCTGGGGATTTTTCCACGGACGCTGCATCCCAGGGGAGTTACCTTTGGAACGGAGCTGGAGGTGACCTTCGGGGCGACCGTCACTTCTCCGTCATCATCCTCACGAACTCCTCGTAGTTGACCTGCCCGTCGTTGTTGCAGTCGGCCTCCTTGATCATCTCGTCCACCTCCTCGTCCGTCAGCTTCTCGCCCAGGTTGGTCATGACGTGCCGCAGCTCGGCCGCGCTGATGTAGCCGTTGCCGTCCTTGTCGAAGACCCGGAACGCCTCCCGGATCTCCTCCTCGCCGTCCGTGTCCCTCATCTTCCTGGCCATCAGCGACAGGAACTCCGGGAAGTCCACGGTGCCGCTGCCGTCGGCGTCCAGCTCGCCCACCATGCCCTGCAGCTCGGCCTCGGTGGGGTTCTGCCCCAGCGAGCGCATGACGGTGCCCAGCTCCCCGGTGCTGATGCAGCCGTCGCCGTCGCGGTCGAAGAGGGAAAAGGCCTCCTTGAACTCGGCGATCTTCTCCTCTGACAGCCGCTCGGCCATGGCGCTTCCCCCGCCGGAGCGCGGCTCTGCCCCGGCACGCCGAGGCGCTGCCAGCCGGGAGGAGCAGGAGGAGCAGGAGGAGGAGGAGATGGAGTCTCCTCCCTTCCAGGGCCTCTCCCTGGATCAGCAGGAGGAGGAGCAGGAGGAGGAGGAGATGGAGTCTCCTCCCTTCCCATGCCTCTCCCTGGATCAGCAGGAGGAGGAGATGGACATGGAGCCTCCTCCCTTCCCAGTGCCTCTCCCTGGATGAGCAGGAGGAGGAGAAGATGGACATGGAGCCTCCTCCCTTCCCAGTGCCTCTCCCTGGATCAGCAGGAGGATGAGCAGGAGGAGGAGGAGATGGAGCCTCCTCCCTTCCCAGTGCCTCTCCCTGGATGAGCAGCAGGAGGAGATGGAGCCTCCTTCCTTCCCAGTGCCTCTCCCTGGATCAGCAGAAGCAGGAGGAGATGGAGCCTCCTTCCTTCCCAGTGCCTCTCCCTGGATCAGCAGGAGCAGGAGGAGGCAGGAATGGGGATGGATCCGGAGGTGTTGGAAGGAGGAGAGTGACCCAACCCCCTTGGGACACCTTGGCTCTCGTCCCGCTGCTCCCACGGTGGCGTTTCGTGGGGCCACGTCCCAACCAAGCCCTAATTCAGGGATTTGGGCTGTGGCTCGGTGGTTTCGGGGAGAGGCGGCAGCAGGGGGTGACACCCGGGATTTTCCCGGGTTTTGGGATATTTTGGGGAGGTTTGGAGCTGCACAAAGGGGGTGCAGGGGCCCCCTCGGTCTCCCCAGCCCCAGGAGGTGCTGGCAGCACATCAAAGGCGCCGGGGAGGATCCCCCGGTGCAGGTCCTGGCAGATCCTGGCAGGTCCTGCCTGCCCGGAGCTGCTGCTCCTGCTGGGAGCTGCGGGGCCCTGAGTCACCTGCAGGGGCTGGATCAGGGTGTGGGGTCCTGCCCCGTTACTCAGGGTGAGCTGAGGGTTCTCCCATGGTGAGGTTGGGTTTGCTCATCTCTTACTCAGCGAGTAAAGGAGGGGACAGTGACAAATGAGGGGGCGTTTGTTTCTCCATCCATCCATGGATCCCATCCACCCATCCATCCATGGATTCCATCCATCCATGACCCATCTATCATCCATCCATCCACCCACGGATTCCATCCATCCATCCACCCATGGATTCCATCCATCCATCACCCATCTATCATCTATCCATCCATCCATCCATCCA
>VYXD01001443.1:16071-26731 GCA_013397195.1 Hylia prasina
GACTGCAGGATCCCACTCCCCAATCCCAGATTTCAGGTGACACAGACTGCAGGATCCCATTCCCCAATCCCAGATTTCAGGTGACACAGATTGCAGGATCCCATTCCCCATTCCTGGATTTCAGGATCCCACTCCCCCATCCTGGATTTCAGGTGACAGAGACTGCAGGATCCCACTCTCCCCAGTTCTGGATTTCAGGTGACACGGATTGCAGGATCCCATTCCCCAGTCCTGGATTTCAGGTGACAGAGACTGCAGGATCCCACTTCCCAGTCCTGGATTTCAGGATCCCACTCTCCCCATTCCTGGATTTCAGGATCCCACTCTCCCCATTCCTGGATTTCAGGATCCCACTCTCCCCATTCCTGGATTTCAGGATCCCACTCTCCCCAGTCCCGGATTTCAGGGACACCCTGCTGTGCTCAGAGCTGTCACCACTTTGCTTCCCACCCTGCAGTGCCATTCCCAAGCTGGATCTTTCTCTCCCTGGACCTTTGGGGTGCTAGAGGATGGCAGTGGTGCCACCCTGAGTATTTCCAGCCGCTCCTTCCCCTCTCCTCACACCTCCAGCACTTCCTCTACCTTTCTACCACATGCAAGAACCCCCTGGTTGCCTCCAAGTCCTGCTTCCCCTTGGGAAGTGTTTCATTTCCAAAAGGCAACAAAAACACGGAATCTACCTTCGCTCCCTGCTACCCCCTCTACTCACTGCTCCCCAAACCCTTCTACAACGTGCCTACAACCTTCCTACACCCTGGAGTAAAGCAGTTCTCTTTCAGTAGTGTCTCCTCCCAGCCCGTGGATTGCCCCGGGGTGATGTGAGGGACAGTTGGGACATCACCCCTTGGGGCACGAAGGATCAAGTACTGGAAAGGAAATGCCAAGTCTGAGCAACAAAAATACAAAAATAAAAAAGAAAAACCCAAATGATCAAACAAAACAGAACAAACCCCAAATCCCAACCCCCAAACTCGAAACAAAACTAATAAAAAAATTAAATAGTTGGCAGGATACAAGAGTGAGACAGAGGAATGTACAAAGGACACACAGAGATCAAAGATTCCAGTAGGTGAATTGAGAACCTGTTGAACTTGGGGTCTGGTTTTTTTAGGATTTTTCCTTTTGGAACATGCAAATTTGCAGGAATTGCCATAACCACACACCAGGGTGACCTCGGGTGTCGAGTTCTTTTTATAAAGGACTTTTGCAGTGTTGATCAAAACCCCCGGTGCTGCCCAAAACTCCACTGTATCTTCCACCCTCTGTGGAAAACTTCCAGGAACCCAAATTTGCTCTGCCACCAGGGTTCTGGGAATTCCCTCGTGGATTCCAAGTGTAAAAACAGACCCCAGTTCAACAGTAACTGCACACCAGTAGCTGCCATTCCAACACCAGGCTCTGATCCGTGGAGCGGCTCCCAAGGCGCTCCCGGTACAAAAATGTACACAGAATTATTTATAAATTAACAGTTTTCCCCCTGGGGGGCACCGGGGGCTCCTTTTTTTTTGTTTTTTGTTTTTTTCCTTACACCAGCGTTTCTTTCCGCTTCCCACTGAGCTGCTTCTCCCTGGATTTCCTGTGCCCCGACGAGGTTCTGTGGGATTTCACCCCTTTGGCTTCCTCCGAGTCCGGGACAGAGCCGCGCTCGGCCGCGCTCTCATCCAGCTCCATGTGGGATATTCCCAACTGGCGCTCCCGGCCCGGGCTGCTGGGCACGGGGGGGTTGTTCTCCTCGGACTCCTCGCTCAGCTCTGGCAGCTCCTGGAGCTCAGAGGAGGTGGGAATGTTCCTCTGGAAGGGGGCGATGGCCGTGCGGATGCAGTTCACCCACTGCTGCTTGTGGAAGACGTCGTTGGCCTGCAGCGTGTGGGACTGGCCCGGGCTGGGATCTTGGAAACGGACCCGGAAAATGTTTTTGGCTGGAGATAAAAGGGAATAAAAAGCAGATCGGTTCTGAGTTGGCATTTAGAGGTTCCATCGGTAGGTTGGAAACCCCCCTCAAATCCCAAAATCCAGCAGGGAGACAAAGATGCTTTGTAACCCGGCCGCCGCGGATGAGCCGATGGGATCCGTACCTTTGTCGGAATTCCCAAACGCTCCTCGGAAGGAGCCTCCCATTTTGACATCTCCATCCTGGAGGTCTTCCAGGAGCAGCTCCTGGACAGGGATGGGCTGGCGGTACACCTGGAACGCCTGGCGCTCGTTCCGCGTCACCGGCCGCGTCAGCACCAGGATCTCTTGGAAGAGGAAGACGTAGAGTTTCTGCAAGGGAAAAGGTTCCGGTGTTCACTCTGCGCTCCATGAGGGATTCAAGGCCACCTTTATCTGCAGTTTCACCCACAGTAACTTTTCAGAGTCTCCTGTGCCAGTGCCAAGGTCGGGCACACAGCAGGGTTACATCAGCAGCTTTATTGTTTTATTGATCTCTGGAAGGGGAATGATGATTCCCAGATGCCAAGGACAGGATGATTAGGAGCTGTATCTTTCCTGAGGGCATGGAATGCCTCATGTGCAGGAGTAAAACAGCCAATTGAACAAAAAAAAACCCCCCCCAAAAGGAAAACACGGAAAGATTTGAGGTTGAAATCAGGACAAAAAGCCTGGAGTGCAGTGGGTGGGAGAGAAACTCCAGGCAGCCCAGCCCAAAGCCTGACAGGCTTTTGCAGGAACACTTTTGTTTGGAAGAGCCAGGGCTCCTCACAGGGAATGTCAGAGCACCTGGAAGTGAACAGAGGCAGGAAATCCCTCTGGATGGAGAGCACTTGCTGTGGGCCTTTTGTGCTGATGATTTTCCAGCTTCCCCGAGCTGACTGTGGAGCTGTCAGCAGGAAACTCTCCCTTACACCCCAAAAATGAGGCTGCCAAGAAGGGATTTTCCTCTGCTTTTTTATCCAATGTCCAAACTATCCCTAAGGATGGAAGGCTCCCAGTCCTGCTCTGGGTTTAAACCAGCTCTGAGGGAAGGTCTGAGAATTAATTAGTAAAACATGAAGGACTCACGTGTCCATTTTTATTCTTCAGCTCCCCGTGGCACAGTAAAGCTTTGCTGCCTTCAATCCTTGGATCCTTCTGCTTCTCATCCAGGTATTCCAGCTTATCAATGTAATACTGGCACTCAGACTCGCCCTTCTTCAGGTTGATGTCAGAGAGGACTCCCTGGATTATGGATATCTGAACACCCAAACAAATGATGAAGAGGGATTAGCAGCTTCCCTGTGTGCCCTCTGCTCGTGCTCCTTCACAGCTCCACAGGGACTGATCCCTCCCTTTCCCTGGCACAGATCTGCGCCCCTCAGGAAAACCCCCCTGGGAGCTGCTGGGGGTTTAAGGAACATTTCTGGAGCTCCCAAATCACACCCTTAGGTCAGGAGAAGGCAATCAGGACCACTCACGGCTTCCTCCAGGATCTGGATGTCGGGATGGTCCTTGGGGGTGTGCCTGAGGATCTCCCTGAGGAGCAGGGGGTACTTGACCAGGCGGCTGCGGGGGATGTCCAGGAAGCTCCAGAGGTCCAGCTTGCGGCTGAAGGGAGACTCCAGGCAGCGCTGCAGGAAATCCTGCACTCTCCTGTCCTGCTTCTTCTGGTCCAGGAGAGCTTTGGCTGCCAGCTGGTTGCTGCAGTAGCCTTTGTAGGCGTGCAGCTGGGGTAACTGCAGGCAACAGGGGAGATTTGGGAGTCAGATTTCCCTGGGAAAAGCAGATGGAACCAACACGGGAAACTCCTGCGGTTCTACAGCCCTCGCTGGGATGTTTTCCCAATCCAACAGCTAAGGGAGGATCTTGTGAGGAGGGTGAGCCCATGGAGCTCCCAGTGCTTGGATTTTGTGAGGAGGATGAGCACAGAGCCCATGGAGCTCCCAGTGTTTGGATTTTGTGAGGAAGATAAGCACAGAGCCCATGGAGCTCCCAGTGTTTGGATCCTGTGAGGAGCACACAGAGCCTTTGAAGCTCCCAGTGTTTGGGATTAGCAGGGGTAACACTCCTGGAATCACACTGGGACAGAGTCCAGGAGACACAGACAGTCCAACCCTACATCAGCAAATCATTCCAAGTCTCTGGGGTGAAATCAGGGCCCATTCCAGCCAAGAGAATCCCATTGTTTCCAGCACTGCCAGGATTTCCCTTCCAGTCTTGCACTGAGGGCCACAAAATCCCCAGGGCTTTGCAGCTCCTGCCTTTAAAGGTTCTCTAAGCTCAGTTTTAGCCCAGTTCTGAACTCACCCACTTCACAAGGATGGGCCCAATCTGCTCCACTGTTCCATCTGGTTTTGTTGCTTCTCCCAAACTTGCCAGTAAGGCTGGAATGGAAGCAGGAAAGGGGAATTGCAGCAATGCCCCAACGAGTTACCAGGAGCAGAGAGGTTAAATCCTGGTGAGCACAAAGCACCCAGCTGCTCTTACCTTCGTGCAGAGGAATGTAGGAATCCAAGTCCCCAAAAATGTGGGTGAGTTCCTCCTCAGACATGATGGAGAGTTTCAGCATGGGGTCGTGGTAGGCCTGCCAAATAAAATAGATTCAAATACATTCACATGTGCCAAGACCCAAAGCTGATTTAAACTGAGGGGCTTTATCAGGTAAAAGAAGTGAAGGCAACAGGAAGAGTGACACTGATTTGATGCTGAAAGATTCACTCTGTGTGAATATGGAGGATTCCAATGAAAAGATTTTCCTGTCTGGATTATTCCTGGGAGAGGGAGTCCCCAGGCAGCTCTGCACAATCCTTTTATGGCTGGGTTTGGTGCAATCACCCCAGTGCTCAGGCACCTTTCTGGGCCAGTTCTCCAGCTGGGGGTTCTGGGGCTGATGAAGTCCCACGTTTGCAAAACAAACCTCGTTATTCCCTGGAATGTCATCACTGACTGCAGGAAAAATCCCACTCACCTTTCTGGCCAGCTTCAGGTCTTCAATCAGGTCCTGCTCTCCCCTGGACATTTCGTAGATGGCCTGGGAGGAAGGGGAAGAAGCTCCCTGAGTTATTCTGAATGCCAGTTTTTGTCAGCAAGAGCCTCCCAGGGTGCACAGCCTGCCCTGCACAGGCCTTTGGCCGCCCCAACCCCTCGGTGGCACCTGGGCCTGACAACCCTGAGTAAATCTGCCTCCCCAGCCCCGAGAAAGCAGCTTTGCTTCCAACTGTGTGAAAGCCCCGATGGCCCCTGCACGAGCCAAGTCAAATATCAGAGCCTTTTAAATCACAGCTTTGAGCCAGGCAAGGCAGCAAACACAAAACCCCCGAAACCGCAGAGGTCAAATCCCAGGCGGCTTCCGGCGGCTCCTGCGCCGTCTCCAGAAGATTTGTCCAAGAACTCCAGGAAAAAGGCAAGCCAAGGCCTCTCTGCTTGGCCTCCAACCAATTGTCAGGAGCTTTAGGAGAAAGAGACAGCTGGCTCTGTGAGGAACACGGGGTTGGGGCAGCTGCAGAGCAGCCAGCGGGGCCGGGGACTCAGGAATGCCGCGGAGAAGTTTGGCATCTCCGAAGGGTCACGCTGGGGAGATGAATTCCAGAGCGGAATCCACCTTTTCCCATGGCTGATGCAGATGTAAATCTTGGGTTTAGGTGCACAGGAAGATGCAGCCCCCCACAAAGGTTGTTACTCCTTTCCCAAGGAAGGCAGACCAAGGGCTGCCGTTCCCAATCCTGTTTTCCATGGGCAGTTACCTCCTGGCGCTTGATTTCTTTGGTGCTCAGGGATTCTTTCGTGTTGATATCCAGCATTTCAGACCAAAGGACACTGTTCCTTCTCTTAGGGGGAGTAGGAGCAGCAGATCTGCTGCAGGACTTCTGGGAACAGCCAGGGGATTTGCTGTCGCTGCGAAGGGTGAACGACTGCAGGGATTTGTAAAAAAAATAACAAAAAAATTAAAAACAAACGTGGAGAGCCAACATTTCAGAAGTACTAAGAGTATCATCCATCCCATTCCCAATCCTTCATCCTCCTGGGTTGTCCAAGGGCAGGAAAACACACCCAGACACTTTTCCTCAGATAAAGGAAGGCTTTAATCAAGCTGCTGAGAAAACCCAGAGCTTGGCAAGGATTTCCATGCCCCTCTCCCTGCCCTGATCCGCTGGGGAGGAAGATGGGAAAGCAAAGCTTGGCTTTATTGCCAAGGTATGAGGAAGTAAATAAAGGAAGATGGTAACTCTCCCTATGAAGAGGTTAATCAGAAGCCACTTGAACTTTGCCCCGGTGTTTTGCAGGGCTCCTAAACGCCAGACAGTGCTGTTATCTGCAGGTGTGAGCACAGAGCTCCTTGGAAAACACTGCTGGGCAGCAGGGGCAGCTCCCATCACACTGCAGCACACGTGTGCAGAGCCCCAGGGCAGTTTATCAGCTCTTTATCTGAAGCAGCTGGTTTTATTTATGTTTACACTGCACTGGATGCTCCTGAGGTGGCACTTTTCATCCCCAAGGCCCACGAGAGGTCACGGAGAGCCCCAAGAGCCGCCTCCAAACCCCACAGGGGGTGCCTGTTTCACCACATCTCCAGCTCTGGCTCTGTTTTTACCTGGATTGTCTGCCCAAAGCGCCGAACTGCCCCATTTCTGACAGGAGAGATCAGGTTTGCCAGGGAGGTGACTCGTGCTAAAGGCCGGACCCGTTTCGTGCTTGGCTCCTGCAAAGCGAGCAGAGAACAAACTGTCCTGGCTGTGCCTCCCTCGGAAATTTCTCAGGCAGGTTCCAAAAGCACAAACCCACTTAAGGAGTGGCAAACGCAGCGAGGAGAGTGCTTGGAAGCAGCCATTCGTCTTTTTCAAGGCTATAAATATTTGTCTGAACTTTAAGGCTGCAATTAAACTGCAGAGGTTTTTGCCCAGAGTTAAAAGAGGTGAGAGAACAGCAGTGAGAATTCAAAATAGGGCTCCAGCAGGGACTGTTATGCTTTGAACAGAAATAGATTAAAGTGTTCCCTGACACTGTGTGGCAGCTAAAGATGGAGCTGGGATCTGCTTCTCCATTTTCTCATCTTTTCCTCTGGAGAAAGAATGTGTTTTTCCATTTTATTTTGGAGAGCAGAGCAGCAGAGGGGGCCCAGCACGGCCTCAGCAGCAAACAAGCACAGTCTGAACATTCCTGTGAGGGACACGCACACAGATAAAGCTGAAATCCTTCAGTTTGCAAAGTTTCCTCCTCCTCCTGCCCTCCCCCACCCCCTGCAATCGCTGTGATTTTTCTTACACGTTGTTTAGATTTGAAAGTTGGAGCTTCTGCTTTTCTCCCTGCCGGGAGCTCAAGTCTGTCCCGACCCAAACGCTGCCAAGGAAGAGGAAACGCCCCTGGAAAGCTCCTGCTGCTTCAGTTTTGGAAATTCTGTGGGCAACTCCATGTGTTTGACATCAAAAATATTGTGTGGTGAGGGCTGGGCAGGAAAGGTGTGCACAGGGGGAAGCTGGCAAGAGATGGGCTCCGAGTTAAGGCTTGGAAAAGGCTGCAGGATTGTCCTGGTGCTCCCAAACACGTGGCACAGGGTTGGACGTGACTCATCCTCATGAGTCTGCTCAGCACCAAGCTCAGACCAGGACAGGGAAGCAGCTGAATTTGGGGTGATCTCAGTTAAAATTGGTTAATTATTGGTGAATTTCTACCCTTTCCAAAGGCTGCTGAGCACGAGCTCTGCGCCGTTTCCATCCCCAGCTCGGTGGCCAAACCTTTCGCTCAGGAGTGACAAATGTGGAAAACAAAACTAAAAAAAAATATATATAAAAAGGGGAATAGGAACACTCAGGGCTGGATTCCAGTCATGAAGACTGAGGGAGCATAAAAGCTACGTGTGTGTTAAGATCTGATTTCAGCAACTCGACCCCAGCAGCAGCGGCCCTGCCCACACGCGGTGTTGGGCAATGCAGCAGGAGGAGGAGGAGGAGGAGGAGGAGGAGGTGAGCTCACCCTGAGCTCACCCTTCAAACTTGCAGGGGGGGGAAACAAGAAAAGAAACAATTTATGAGCCGTGCAGGAAGAAAAGAGCTCTTGGCACGGCTCAAAGCTCGGCTAGAAACCTTCGGGGAATGGCAGAGGCAGGAGGGCACCATAAAAATGGGAGAGGCTGTAAAAGTGTCCTGGATCATGGGATCCTCAGCTGGGTTTAAGTGGGACACCAGGAACTCCAAGTGGGACACCAGGAACTTCTCCACTGACAGTCAGGAAAGCTTGTAAAGTTAGGCCAGGCTCAAAGAGAACAAGGAAGGTTTGATTTATTGCAGATGTTTCTGAGTGGAAGAAAAGGGAGGTGTATTTACTTCTAGAAAATCATCTATCCCGTGCAGGAGGATAAATAAAGGGATGGGCCAAGAGAAGCTTAAAGAAGTGCAGAGAAGATGCAGACACAAAGCCACCCATGGCTCTGGCAAGGCCAGGGATAAAAATAACCTGGAAAAGCAAAATGTGACACTGAAAACGAAAAGCAAGAAAACCTCAGGCCATGGGGAGGCTCCAACAGGTCACTGGTGAAGGGTCAGCGCTGCAGAGCTCCAGTGACAGGCCCTTGTGGGAATGTGGGAATGCCTTCCCAGCACATCTGTGCCCGCCTCAAGTGACACGTGCACGTGCCCGAGGGCTGGCAGCAGCAATTCCTCAATTCAGCTTAGCAAAAAGCCATTTTTCCTCTCTTAAAAGAGAGGGGGAAAAAAAAAATAATTCTCACTTTGTGTCTGAGCGCTCCTCAGACACGGCTCGACTGCCAAAAAAACCCCATCTGGTTCTTCTCCTCCTCCTGAAGATGGTTTGATGCAGAGCAGGGAGGAGGAAAATAAAATCCCCGTGCTTGGAAACTCCCCCTTGGCTGAGCTGTGTGTCTCAGCCAGGGGTCACTCCCCGTCCAGCCCAATGTAAGCCGAGACTCCGGGCGGTTCATACTGCGGATAACTCGGGCTCAGGAGGGGTTTTTTTTAGCTCTGTACTTGCAAACAATGACTCTCCTGTCTCCACGCCGTCTTCCTTACAGGAGCCAGATTACAATAAAGTCTGGGAGGTTTCTGTAACAAGCCAGGGGTGTTACAGTGCTCGCGAATAATTAAAACCCCAGCGGGGTCAACAGTTCCATCAGGAATTATTATTTTTCCAGATGACTCTTTATTAAAAGTGAATTAACACATCACGAGCACGGTCACTAAAGCTAATTTTGTGCCAGGCCAGATTTCACACCCCTGAAATTCCTTCAAGTGCTTCTAAGTGCAGGTTAACTCATGAAAAGATTGCACCTTGCTGGAAAGAAACCCAGGCCTTTACTTTTGAGCAAGGTTTTTTTTTTTTTTTTTCCCCAGCAGCACGCCCACGACCTTTCCCCTGCGCTGGGTAATAATTAGTGGTTTTTACAAGGATCACTTACTCGAGAGCAGTAATTCCTACGTGCCACACACAATTCCTACAGCAGCCCCACACAAACACGGTGACCAACGGTGAAACCACGCACGGCAAAAGCTTTTCCTACCGAGCTAATTCAGCAAAAAGGGGATTTTAGTCAGCAGCCTGAGTAACTCCTGCCAGAAATCATCAAGCACCTGACCGCCTCCATGTAAGACTGACATGCCAGGGGCTTGCTGAGCCTCAAGATGAACAGTCAGACCCTTCCCAAATCTAAGAGCCCATTCCCGACCGAGGGATGTCCGCTGGTAACTCCAGCTCGGAGAGAAGTGTTGGCTCAGGCCGTTCAGAATTCGATTGACTCCCCTCGCACAGCTCTGGTTTATGTTATTTCTCCCCCAACATCTGGTTTCCCTTTTGCACAATGAGATTGCCCAAGTTTGGCTGTTGCAAAGCCGGGATTTGCTGAGGTTGGTGACTCGGCGCTGAGCCCTCAAACCCCAGCCATGTCTGGAAACGCCTTTTTTTTTTTAAACTTTTCCACCTCATCTCGCCACTAATCTGGGCAATAAACCCAGCCCAAGGCAGCCGGGCCCTACCTGGCTGCTGAACTTTTGCTCCTGTCGCAGCAGGAGGCTCGGCAACACCTACCAAGAGCGCAATTATTGCCATCTGCATAACAACACGCGATAAAAATAACAATACTTCAATCAAACAAACCTGCCCTCAAAAGCCCGACAAACACCCCACGAGGGGTTTTTTCTTCGGTTTAAGCAGCAAACAAGCGCCTAATTAGGAAAAATCCTGTCAGTGGAAAGAGAGCGGAGAGACACAGTGGGTTTTTTAAATGGAATTGGGCGATTTTTAAACGAAAACAGGAGAATTTTTAATGGAAAGCCACCTGGGGGGAGCGAGGTCAGGTGAGGCACCGAGATTCGTTTTGGCTCACTCTTTGGGGGCTAAATATATATATGTGTTGTATATGTATGTATATAAAACGTATACATACATATATAAAAAAGATACATATATATACACATGGACTTAAACATATATAGCTTTTTAAATCGCTGGGTGAGGCGCCGACATCGGTTCTGACTGCCTGGCCCCACTCTTTGGGGGCTGTGAGCTTACATATATTGCATATATATACGCACATAAAAGGGAAGTATACACATAATTGAACTGAAATACATATTTAGAGAGTTTTTTAAATCGCCGACGACCCCGCGCTCTGCCCGGCTCGCCCCCTCCCCTCAGACGCGGAGAGCAGGAAGCTGAGGAGGGTCCCCCTCCCCACTCTCCCCTCAAATAAACCCCATTTTTTTCTCTCTCCAGCCCCCATCCCGCTCACCTCCTGCTC
>VYXD01001444.1:3087-14469 GCA_013397195.1 Hylia prasina
CCCCTCTCCTCTCCTCTCCTCTCCACGGGGGGAAAAGTGGGAACCATGGAACAGTTTATGTTGGAAGGGACCTTAAAGATCATCTCACTCCAACCCCTTGCCATGGGCAGGGACACCTTCCACTATCCCACAATTATTTATTTTTAATTTTGCCTCTTTGATTCTCTTTTAATTGCTGAGGACATCGGGCTGGAGAATCCTGCTGGATTTTGGGAAGCCTGGGAATGTGATGGTGGCCCCGCATTCCAAAGGATGTTTGAGTGCCTGGAAACCTGCACCTTTGTTTTGTTATGTCATTTTTTTAAAAGCCTAATTAAAAGAGCTCCAGGGGCATTTGGACAGGGTGGGATAATAAATCCCTAAATCCCTGTTCCTCTTCCTCCATTCCTACTCGTGTTCCTTCCTCCCTGTGTTCCTCCAGCCCATCCTGGGTGACCTGTCCCTGTCAGGACAGGGGTGACAGCAAAGTGTCCCTCAGAGGAGCCTGACTGGGGACCTGCTGAGCTCATCTGCTCCCAACCCCGTGGCTTCAGATCCAGGAGGGATTTGCTCCCCAAAAAGCAGGAATTTGGGGGTGGTTCCACTCCTCTGTCCCAGCAAAGGCTGTGCCCTTCTCAGTAGGATCTGGGCACTTCCTCCATGCCCAACTCCAGCTGTGGGGCCAGGCTGGGGTGGAACTGGATGATTTTTAAGGCTCTTTCCAACCCAAATCATTCTGGGATTCTCTGATTCCACTTCCCCGATGCATCCCAACGTTTTTTTATTTCCTCCATGTTTCCACATGGATGAGGAAGGACTTTTTTGTATGGGCATGGACAGGGCAAGGGGGAATTTTAAACTGCCAGAGGGCAGGGCTGGATGGGATATTGGGAAGAAATCCTTCCCTGTGAGGGTGGGGAGGGGCTGGGATGGGATTCCCAGAGCAGCTGTGGCTGCCCCTGGATCCCTGGCAGTGCCCAAGGCCGGGTTGGACACTTGGAGCAGCCTGGGACAGTGGGAGGTGTCCCTGCCCATGGTGGCACTGGGTGGGATTTAAGGTCCCTTCCAACACAAACCATTCTATGATTCCAGCCTCAATGATCCTGGGATTCTGGGATTCTGGGATTCAGAAGATTTGCTGTGCCCATCCATCCTCCAGGACAATGCCTGTGGCCGACCAGGAACATGGAAATCCACCCTCTCCCTGATTTCCAGCCCCTGACCCGAAGTCCCATAACAAACCCCAGCCCCTCATCTCAGCCTCTCAATAATCCAGGGGGGGATCTGTGGGATACAAGGAGGGGGGAACCCAAACCAAACCAGTTATTCCTGCAGATTTGATGAAAGGTTCTTGGGCCAAAGGGTTTTGCCTGAAACCCAGGAATTTTTCCTTCCCTGCTCCAACTCCAACGCAGCCAATTGTGGGTGGTTCGTGCTGTTGCTGCGAACATTCTCTGGCTGTACAAGAGCAGGGCTAATTAAACTCTCACAGCTATACATTAATTAACAATCCACATAAATAATCATAAAAACATCACCCTTTGATGGCAAGACTTGACCAATTCCAACAGGGTTTGGCCCAATGGAGCATTCGAAGAATTTGGCCATAATCTGCTTTTCCTGCCAACCTTTAGAGGATTTTTTTTCATGCTAAGCATGTTTTTCTTCAAGAGATTATCCTCCTTCCAAGCCAGTTAACTGCATTCCAACGAAAACAGGGAGAATTTGAAATAAATGATACCAGGCTGTCCGTAAAGAAAGAGAGAGGGGGAATGAGAACACAATTGAGAGCCTGAAATTGCGGTCACTTAAATCAAACCCCTTCTGTGCACAGCTGAAAACGTTTTCTCTCCTCAAATCCTGACATTTTACCACGGGACAAGGAACAGGGGCATTAAATCTTCCAGGGGTTTTCACTTGTTTGGGTTGCCAGAGTGGATCTGGTGTTGCCTCACGTTCCGAATGTTTTAAGAAAGACATTAATTACCCAATTCAGGGACAGAATTGGGGGAAAAAAGTCAGGGAAAAACAGGAAAAAAAGGGAGAAGAACACAAAATATTCTGAGCTGGAAGGGACCCACAGGATCATTGAGAGCAGCTCTTGAGTACGGGGATCAAATCCAGTCTTTTGTGGAATCAGAGCTGAACAAAGCACAGGATGAACACACAGGAATTTGGGAACAGCAGCTGAAGGGATCCCTCACCTTCCCAACACCTGAGGTGAACCAAAAAAATGACACTGGGGCTCTGAGACACACAGACATCACCCAGGAGCTGGGATACCAGGAGAGGAGATCAGAACTTGGATATTCCAAAAGGAACTTGGATATTCCGAAGAAATTCCTCCCCGGCAGGGTGGGCAGGCCCTGGCACAGGGTGCCCAGAGCAGCTGTGGCTGCCCCTGGATCCCTGGCAGTGCCCAGGTTGGACATTGGGGCTTGGAGCAGCCTGGGACAGTGGGAGGTGTCCATTTCTCCAATGGAACTGGATGAGCTTTCAGGTTTCTCCCAGCCCATTCCATGATTCCATGAACTCTCAGCCCGGTGGGTCTGGCTTGCTTTGACAGCTGCTCCTGCTGGTGGCCCCACCAGAGGTGCTCCCACCCTCTGTGGGGTGAGCAGCTGCCTCAGGAGTGAAATTCTCCAGGAAGCAGCTCCCAGAGGATGAAAACCAGCCCAGCCTTGAGCGCTGAGGAGAAAGAGGCCACTGAAAGCTCTCCCAGGCTTCTCCATGCAGGTCTGGTTGAGCACAAGGAAGATCCAGCTGGATTCCCTTCCCAAACCCAGAGAGGAGCCACACGGAGCTGGGAACACCCTGGAGCTCTTCTCCAACCCTTCCCTTCTCCTTCCCTTCTCCAGCATTTCCCAAGGCACAGCATTTCCACCAAGCCAGGGCTGCCAGAATCCTTGGGAAAGGAGAGCTCCTGTTTTCAGCTGGAGCAAAGCACCAGGTACGGAGCAGGGTTGGATATCAACACCCGGCTGTGTGGGCACCCAGCTCTCAGGGTGGAATTTTGGGACTTCAAATTCCCATCCTCAATGGAGACCTCTCTCCTGCATGGAAAGGCAGCTCTCCCATTCCTCCTCCCCTGTCACATGGAGTCCTATTCCCATGTCCAAAGGCTGCATCCACACAGGGCTGAAAAAAGTTTTCCAAGTCTTTCTTAGGTCAAATCCCAGCCTGGTGTGTTCCAGATCCATCCTGTGAGGAGCCCCTCTGGAAAGGGGAGAATTCCTGTTGTTGTTTTTTCTATTCCCTCAACACTCTTGCCCAGGGTCCCTTTATTTTAGGAATTATCCAAACAAATTCTTTCACCAGTCCTTCCCTCTGGAGCTCCCCAAATAGGAGAGCCTGAAATCCTTCAGGATTGTCTGGCCCTCCCACTTCCTCCAGAGCCTCTGCTTACATCAGGATCCATGAATGTGAGAAAATAGCTGCAGTTCCTCCTCTGTGAGCTGAGGTTCCAAGCAGCTTTCCCTGAATTCATCCATCACATCCTGCTGGGGCTGCTTCCATGGAGCATTCCCAGTTCCAATCTCCAGTTTCCTGGTGGTGACCACCAGGGTGTTCCTCATTGGAAGTTTCCTCACTGTGGCTCTGCAAGGGGCTGACAGATGGAGCCATGTCAGGGCCAATTCCCAGTTCTGTGCAGGAATAAACTGCAAACCCTGGGAAAAACCAGAGCTGGCAGGACTTCTCCATCCTCCACATCTCAGGTGTTTCACCTCCCTGACAGCAAAAAGAAGGCACAGTGAGGAATAGGGAACATTCCCATCCTTGGGAGCGTCCAAGGCAAGGTTGGAGTTGGGCTTGGAGCAACCTGGGATAGTGGAAGATGTCCTCGTCCATGGAATTAGATAATTAAAATCTCTCCCAGTCCAAACCATTCCATGATTCTCTAAGCTCTTCAAGCCTAAAATTTTACTAGGGAATTTAAACCACCCTTGCCCCTCTTCCACGTGGACTGGGCTGTCTCTTGCTGTCCAGGATGCAGGAGGAACTCAAGGCTCAGCTCCCGTGGACTTCTCCAGCTCAAAGAAGAGCTCCCAGATGCACCTCTGGACACCCAAACTGCACTTCAGTAGCTTGGATTGCAGGGAATTTTCGCTCAGGAACTGTGGTTCCCTCTCTTGGCCAGCTTGGAAGTTCTAACAAGCCTCTTCTGGCCCATTTTTCTTCGTTCCCACCCCAGCAATTAGCTGGACAGCCTCCCTGGATTCCTGCATTATCCGCTTGTCTGCTGAGGCAAATTTAATAAAGTTTCCAGGAGAAAACATCTCCCAGACCAAGCTCCAGTTACTTTTTGATGCCTCCCAGGAGCAAGTCTGGACTAACAGAGCTCCCAGCAATTGAATTCCACCTTTTTCTGTCTGCTTCCCTTCCCGGGGAGCTGCTCCAAAGGGAGGCTCAGTCTCCTTGGCAAATTCCACAGCTGTGTGAAATGTTCTGAGCCTCCTTCCACATCTGGGGCTGTAAATCCGAGCCCAGCTCAACGTCCGCAGATTGCTTCATTTATCTTGGAAAGGCTCCTGTGGATGTGCCTGGAACCTAAATTTTCTCAGCTCCTCACTTCTGATGGGGCCCCCTTTATTTTTATTTATTTTTTTTTTCACTTCTCCCATCAAGAATTGAAGCCAAATATAGAGATTTCTTATCCTGCATCCCGATCTAAATAAAAACTGGGCCACAAATCATATTTTTTGAGGATTTTTTCCTTCAAGCAACTTATTTTTTTGTCCTGAGGAGCAAATTCTCTCTCACTCTCAGAATCAGTTGCTCTTGGGCTTGTTTATGGAAGGAGGGGAAAAAAAAAATCAGTGACAGCTTCAGAGAGATCATTTGGTGAGATCTTATTTACAAAGTGTGCCCACCAAGTCCTGTTTCCCAGGAGAAAACAAGCAGGAACCAATGACAGACAACATTTTCCTGCTCACAGTTCCTGAGTCTCCCCCTCCTGTCAGTCCTGATGGTTTTTTCAGGACACATTTAACTATTTCTGGGAGTTTGTTGCTTTTTCTCTTGCACAGTGACTCCACTTTGGAGGAGTGAAGTCACTGCACTCATCTATTTTTTCCTCCCGTGGAACTTCCTCCAGAGCAAAGCTTTTGCCTCGAGGCAAGTAGTAACACCTTGCTCTGAACAAGTCAATATTCTGTTAAATCCAGCTCTTCCACCCCGAAACCCAGCTGTACTCCCTCAGGCATTCCTGGCATTCAGCTCCTGGGGCTACACAAGGCAACCTGATCGTTATCCAGGGTCACAGCCTTGGGATGAGCCTCAGAAAAACTGGATTTGGGCGTTTCCCACTGTCCTGGTTTGGAAAGACAGGTGTCTGCTGAGGAAGGCAGGAGCCTCCCTTGGCATGGAGAATGCAAACCCCCTCCCTCTGAATTATTATAATTTTGAAATTCAGGGGCTCTCAGGCAAAGAGATGGGAATAGGAATAACAGTTCTTTACTAGGAATATTAAAAACAAAAATGTTATAGTACAATAAAACCCAAACAAAATAAAAGCAAACCCTGCCAGAGTCAGAGCACATCAATGATCCTGTGGGAGGGGGAAGTTTCCCTCTGAAGCTCCAGTGCTGCTGAGATGGGCCCGGGCTCCCTCTGGGAATGCAGAGCAACCAGGCTGTGCTGCTGTTCTCAATGCCAGCTTTGATCCAGGTGGGAATGCTGGGCTCCCTCTGGGAATGCAGAGCAACCAGGCTGTGCTGCTGTTCTCAGTGCCAGCTTGGATCCAGGTGGGAATGCTGGGCTCCTCCCCTGGGTGGAGCCTCTCCCAGTGGGATGCTGGAATTGTCTCAGCCCTGCAGTGAGCCTGGATGGCCCATGAACAGCAGATATCCCCTGGATGGGTCCTGGCAGGGATAAAGAACTGCCCCAGCTGGTTTAACAGCAGATATCCCCTGGATGGGTCCTGGCAGGGATAAAGAACTGCCCCAGCTGGTTTAACAGCTGGGGATGGAACACAAACTGCTGGTACATCCTGCACTGCAGCCCAACACACACAGAGGAATAAAGTTTTGTCCTTTTTTTGGACAGCAGCTTCAGATCACGGCCACAGAGACGTTCTGTGTGCCCCAGGTGGGCTGGGGCAGGGATTTGACTGATTTCTGAGTCGATCAAATCCTCTACCTGCCTTTGAGACCAGGCCCTCTGCCAGGTTTTCTGCTGCTCCCAAATCCAAGCCTGGAAAATCAGTTTTGCCTCGGTAATTTCTGGAACACCAGCTCCGGAAAAACCGGGAAAAAAGGGAAAAAACCCAAGGTGCTGCTGGAGCAGGGAGGTGGCACCAGGTGACCACGGGGGGCCCTTCCAATCCCCCCCATCCTGGGATTCTCTGCAACAATTTTTTGTTTTCAAAAATATTCCTCAATTTGTGCATCAAACCCTCGGAGTCAGGATTAGGGAATCCTGGCTTTCCCTGGGGAAGTCAGCAACCCCTGAGCCAGGCTTTTCTCACAGCCAGCTGCTGTGCATGGCAGGATTCATCCCAGCCTCCAGCAGGTGTTGAGATTTGGGCAAGAATGTTGAAATTTAAGTTATCTAAAAATGGTATTTAAAGTAAGAAAGGAAGACAAAGTTTAATTTATTTAAAATTTTTATTTCAATTAAGGCAAGAAAGTTGAAATTTAATTTATTTTAAAGACTGTATTGAAAATATGGGCAGTAAGAGATTTAATTCATTTTAAAATTGTATTACTTTGGGCAAGAAAGTTGAAATTTAATGTACTGAAAAATTGCATTTCAATTTGGGAAAGAAAGTTGAAATTTATTTTACTGAAATTTGGCCAAGCTGACTCTGCTGGAAGAGACATCTCCCCCCAGACTTTGGAAGTTCCCATCTCCAGACATTTTCCAGCTGACCCAGTTCATCCACAACCCTCATTTACCTCAGCAAAAAAAGAGAATCTTTCATCTGGAATTTTATTTCTATACTTCTGCAAATTTCAGGTTTGTATCACAGAAGTCTGGGGAAAAAAATAACCCTTCAGGGGTTAATAAGGATGGAAACATCCTCACCTGGCTGAATTCCAGTTAAAGAGCTCACCCAGACCTTTGTCACCTCCTGTAACACAAAGCTGCACTCCCAAATCAAATAATACTCAATCAACCCCCTCAGAGGACTCTGAAGTAAATAATTTGCAGCATTTTAGCCCAAATTACTGCTATTCACTCCTATTATTGTTCAAACAACTCCCAAGACATCAACAGGGCTTTATAAACACAGAAAGCAGGGAGATCTCAGCCCATAAAAGCTTTGGGTGGGAACAAAAGGGAGCAGTAAATGAAGGCAGACTCTGGTGGCAGAGTGGTGGGAATGGTTACAACCAGGATGGATCATTTGGCGGAGCTGTAAAAATAAAATTGTGCATTTTTCAGCTGATATTTCTGGCATTTAATGCTTGAAGAGCTTCTTCCTGAAACCTTCTGGGTTTATTTGCAGGGAAACGTTTGCTCCATCAGTCAAGAGACTGCAGGATTGGCCTGTTTTAAGCAGAATCTCCAGGTCTGAGCATCCAGACTCTTGGGAGAAGCCAGGGAATGCTGACCCCAGGCCACTCCCAGGTTGTCTCCTAAGGCTCTTGGAGTGGAGCTTTCCTTGGAAAAACTCTGCTCTTGTTTCCCCATCAGCCTGGCTGAGGAGGAAGGGGATGGAAACAGGGAGGTTCAGGTGAGATTGGGAAAGGAAATTTCCCTGGCAGAGTGGTCAGGCCTTGGGATGAGCTGCCCAGGGAGGTTTGGAGTCACTGTCTGTGGGAGTGCTCAGGAGGAGTCTGGAGGTGGCCCTGGGGGACAGGGTTTGGGTGCTGCTGGTGCTGCTGGGGTGGCACTGGCTGATCCTGAGGGGCTTTTCCCACCTCAGTGATCCGGGGATTCTGCTGACCTGATGGGATCCAGGCCAGCAGAGCCACTGCCATGGGAGTGTCACCAGCTCAGCCCCGTCCTTACCACAGCAGTGACAAAAAATCACCATTTGCAGTAACAGATGGCAGCGATTTTAATTCATTTTAATTCATTTTAATCCATTATGTTAAATAGCCTAAATATGATAATTCAATATGCTCCGATGATCTTTTCTGATTAGAAATCGGGTTATCACCTCCTGCTAAATCCTGAATCCTGCAGCTTGTGACACACATCCCCTTTTTCCACACTTTCCAAAGCCACCCTGATGTCACAGCTTCCCTTCAGGAATGGCCTGGGACCGAGGTTCTTCCCATTCCAAAGATTTACTCACTGTTGGGATAACCACAGGCACAGGGAATGGGGAAATATGAGCAGGCCTGTGCAGACCTTGGTGGTGACTCCTGAAATTCCCCAGTCTGGAGATGATTCCCAGAGTTTCCTTCAAAAAAAATTCCAGCACAACCTCCCCTGTCACCTCGGCAGAGTCATCCTGCTGACTGTCTCAGTGAGGGAATCACGGAATTATGGAATCACGGAATGGTTTGGGCTGGAGTGGACCTTAAAGATCATCTTGTGCCACCTTCCACTGTCCCAGGTGGCTCCAAGCCCCATCCAAGCTGGCCTTGGACACTTCCAGGGATCCAGGGGCGGCTGCAGCTTCCCTGGTGAAACCTTCTCTTCCCTTCATAAAACACAAGGATGAAGCTTGCCAGTATTCCAAGGGCTGCTGACCACTGGAATTCCCTTTGGAGAGCTCACAGGGAGAGCCTTCCCCAGAGCAGGAGCTTCTCCAGAAGGGTGGGGTTTATCTCAGCTCCAGAAATTAAAGCAAAGTGGAGCTAAGCAAATCCACTGGGGAGGAATCTCTGCAGGATTTGGAGCAAATGAGGCCTGGGGCCACCCTCTGAAGGCTGGGAATGACCTGGGAACAATGAAGAGCTGCCCAGTCCATGGGCACCAGGGGCCATGTCACAGAAAACAGGGACACTGCTGGAAACCACAACGGGATGGACAACACACGGCCAGTTTCATTCCTTTTTCCATCCCAGTCTCCCCCTCCTCCCTCTCCCAGACTGAAGGTGCCCTACAGACTCATCCCCCGTCATCCCACCTTCCCCAAGCCCAGCTCTGAGCAACACCCAGGGCGAGCCCATCCTGAAGCAATCAGGGAGCATTCCAGATGGGACACATGGAAATATTTCCATCCTCACAGCCATGCTGAGCACACAGCCCCTGGGAAAAGCAGGGCTGCTTGGCAAGAGAGGTTGTTCAAAACCCAAATTCCTCCGTGTGCTGCCATTGTGCAAACACCTATGGATCTGCAGGAACTCATTCCACCTGCCTGGGAGGGCCTGGGACACTCAGGGCAAAGCTCTGGCAGTTGGAGAACATCAATAATTCAAAACCTGTGTGTGACTCACGCTGCCCAACCCATCCCCCTAAGGTTACTTGGACTTAATCTTCACAGAAGGCACATTGTTATTTCTTCTTCCAAAAAAGCCATGAATAATTTACCATTCATTACCCAAAAAACTTCTTTTATTGATGAATTTTTTTTTTTTTACAATTGGCTTCATCCAAAAGAATGAGAAAGCAGAGAAAATGTTCATTTCCCAACCTCTTCTTAGTTCATTGTTGTTGAGCATAAAAGTATCCCTCAGAAATCTGTAGTTAGCAAAAGATGACATTTTTGGGGTTTCATTTGAAGAACTGCATTTGTTTGGGAAGCAAAATTCACCTCTGCTCTAAAAAAAGTGATCAGGGTGGAAAAAAAAAGGTGAAAAAAGCTTAATATTTGGACAGTGCTCTGAGGGACAGGGTGGGATTGTTGGTGTGTCAATGCAGAACTCGATGATCCTTGCGGGTCCTTCCAGCTCAGGACATTCCATGACTCCAAAGGAATTCATCAAAAGTCACACTTCAGGCTACCAGAGGAACATGGACTGCTGGAGTCTTGTTCTCCCTGCCTGGCAGAAGTTGACAAATCCTCCAGAATTCCACCTGGGACCTGTGGAAATGTCCCCAGCCAGAGCAGCTTCCTCAGCCTGCTGTGTGAAAAGTGATCCCTGCACGGTAGGCCTTGCCCATGGGATCAGGTGGAATCTGGCACCTGCTGGTTTTCTGTGTGGGAATCATGCCTGATCCCACTGGGAATGACACTGGATCCCACTGGGAATGACACTGGATCCCACTGGGAATGACACCTGATCCCACTGGGAATGACACCTGCAGTGTGGGGCCTGTAGCAGTTTCCACACAAACTGATTCCCATGGGATTGCTCCACCTGGCTGAGCTGAACACATTTCCCAGAGGTTTCATTTTGGTGTCCAGACAAATTGATGGGTTTGGGATGGGATTAGGCCCCTGTTCCACCATCACTGCCAGCCAAAAATCCCCCCCAAAAGGGTCTTATCCTCAGCCCCTGGGTTTATCCCAAGCCTTCAATTCCTCCCTTCAGGATTCCTGTGGGGAACTCAGCTGGAATGCTGGCCTGGGTTCAAGCACACCTCTCCTTTGGAGAGGGTGATTTAACCTAGAGCAGTCCCCAACCCCGCAAACCATTGTTCAGTTCATCCCAGAGAGGGCTGCTCTGGGAATGGAAGCACTGGAGCAGTGAAAGGTTTCAATCCCTGATTCCTGCCAGGATTAAATGATCCTGAGACTAAAAGCACTCCTGGAACGTTTCTCTCACTCCCAGCCTGAGTTTGCCTCCCTTCATGAGTCTACTTTCAGATTTTTAAAATTCTGTGAGTACTTAAATCTGTCCTGTCTCTAAAATTTTAGCTTCCCATTAGCGAGGCAAATTATTTGATGTTCAGCACTGCTTGACACAGCCCAAGAAGGATCTTCCCCATGATCTTCCCTGTAAATCCTGCAGGAAGGGAAGGGATGTTGTATCCTTGGCATTCCAGCACCTCTGGTGCAGCAGCTCTGCCTCAGGCACCAGAGGTGGGACACAAGTCCCTGGTTCACATCTCTGCCTCTTCACCTCTTTCCTGTCACGTCTGTACACCCACATCCACAGGGATTGCACTTCCAGAGGGATCCCTGGATGCTTTGGGCTGACCCTCACAGATTGTCAATTCCCACCACCAGGAATGAGCAGGGAGAGCTTCCCTGTCTTGGTTTGGAAAGACTGGTCTCTGCCAGGTAAGGCAGGAGCCTCCCTTGGAGCTGAGAACATAACCCCCTCTCCCGCTGAATTATTGTAGTTTTGAAATTAAGGGGCTCTCAGGCAAAGAGATGGGAATAGGAATAACAGTTCTTTACTAGGAAAATTAAAATAAAAATGCTGTCGTACAAAAAAAAAGCAAACAAAATAAAAGCAAACCCTGCCAGAGTCAGAGCACAGCCTGACACTGCTGGTCAGGGTGTTGGAGCAGCCCCATCCAGCCCTCCTGCAGTGCCAGGTGTGGCTCTGTTGGAGCAATGATCCTGTGGGAGGGGGAAGTTTCCCTCTGAAGCTCCAGTGCTGCTGAGATGGGCCC
>VYXD01001444.1:14797-27410 GCA_013397195.1 Hylia prasina
TGGGTCCTGGAAGGGATAAAGAAACAAACACATTCCCAACAGGTTTCCACAGCAGGTGACAGAATACAAACTGCTGGGTACATCCTGCATTGAACCCAAGACAGTCCCACAAATCCTGCTCAGGATCCCTGTGCCTGGGGACACTGGGCAGCCACGGGGACAGGACAGGACCTGTGCCACACAAAGAAAGGCCTGTGAGGACATTCCTCTCTCCAGGTGCATCTCCCTGTGGGACAGGGATCCTGGTGGGGCTACTGAAACGCCAGCAGTGATCTGTCCCTTCAGCATGGAGCTGTGCCAGGAGATATCACGGAATGGTTTGGGTTGCAAGGGACCTTAAGGATCATCCAGTTCCATCCAGGGACACTTCCAGTACCCCAGGTTGCTCCAAACCATCCAACCTGGCCTTGGACACTTCCAAGAGCAGCCAGGATTCCGCCTTGGAGCCTTAGCCAGAGGAAATCCTGAGGAGAAGGGGGTAGAGAAAAGGCCCAGGAAGTTTTGTTCTGCTTGTCACCTGAGCTGGGTACGAGCTGAGCACAGAGGGAATGGCTGTGCTGGCTCTGACTCTGCTCAAATCCTTCTCCCTCAGCTTTAACCTGATTGGATTTTCCCTTCTCCAGCTGCTGCTGCTGTGCCTCATTAACCCTGGATTGACATAATTCCTGCATCAGCCCTTGGCTCTGAGCAAGCAGAGCCTCCTGCTCCTCACACAGGAGTTTATCTGGGCCAGGGCTGAAGCAGCCCTTTGCTCCTAACAGAGTTCCAAATGAAATCCCATCCTCCAGGGCACAAAAATCCTGAAAAACCAACTCCTAGGAGAGAAAAAACCCCAACAGGAAAACCACCAACAATCAGCTTGGAATCCAACACATCCAAAGGGGGAAAGAGGGGCTGGGGCAAGAAAAACACCTGTGGTGCTACAGCAAGTTAAATTCAGCAAATTTCATCAATCACAGAATTCCAGACTGGTTTGGGTTGGAAGGGACATTAAAGCTCATCCCATTCCACCCCTGCCATGGGCACCTCCCACTGTCCCAGGCTGCTCCAAGCCCCAGTGTCCAACCTGGCCTTGGACTCTTTCAGGGATGGGGAATGCAGGGAAATTATTTTCTAGGCAATTGTGGCTTTAATTTGTCTCCTACCATCACTAAAACCTGAAAACCTGTGCAACATTATCACTGTAAATATGGGGTAAATCTATTTTACAAGTGACACACCACTGTAACAGCCAGGTCACTTTAAAATGTATATATTAATATGTATCTCACAGATATTTATACACAAATATACACATATACCCTTTTTTTCTTTCTTTTTATGCTATGGACTGTATTTTTTTGTTTTTAATAAACCTGTTGCCTATAGCAAAAATCAGCAGTTCAGTATCACAGCGGAGGCTGCTGGGCTGTGAATGATTTCATTTTTTGGATGTTACTTTTCATTTTTTAAACATTACTTTTCATTTTTTAAAAATGTTACTGTTTAGTTTTTGTTTAATATGGGGGTACCAAGCACCAGTTTGCCCATTTTAGGTTCTTGTTTAGATATCCCTGTTTAGCTTCCACAAAGAAACACTTGAGCTATTCAAGTTCGTCAAGAAAAACTTGAGCTATTCAAGTTTATCAAGTTTATTCAAGTTTTTTATTTGAACTATTCAAGCTTAAAACCTGGCCAAATTAAAACCAGATTAAAATCTGGCCAAATTAAACCAGATTAAAACCTGGCCACTCCTCACCAGCACTTTTCTAAGGGTGAGACCACGTTTTCCAAGGAATGGAAAGGATGGAAGGAAGGGAAATATCCATGGATTCCCTTCCAGGTGGCAGCTCTGCCAGGAGCAGAGGTGAGGGCACACAAATCCCAAAGCTGAGATCCAGAGGGATCTTCAGTCAAGTCAGAGGGATCTGAGCCCGGAAGGAGGAGACTGGACAAAATTTGGGATGTAAATTTATATTAACTGGAAGTAAATTTCATTGGAATGTAGAGGCCTCCACATGAGCATGGGCAGTTTGGAAACCTGACTGGTTTTTAAACCTGACTGGTTTTTAAACCTTCTGAGCCTGGAAGTGCCTGACATTCCCTGCCTGGAGGGTGTGGACTCGGAAGGTCCAGCACAGGCAGGATGCAGTGCCAGGAGCAGCACTTTTCCATATTTTTGGAATAACCCAAACTCACCCCTCGTGCCTTTGCCTGAAAAGTTTCCAAATGCTTTCTAAATCCACACGAAGCAATTCCCAGTGGGGTGCCCGAGAGGTTCTCCAGCCTGTGCTGGGGCACGTTCCCAACAGTGAGGACCTGCAGGGGCAATTCCCAACAAAAAGTGTTTTTATTGCTTTTCCCAGTTGGGAAATGGGATGGCAATGGCAGCTCAGGGCAAGGAGTGTTTAGAAGCAGCTCCCAAGATTTTTTTTATCTCCTGTGAAGGCACAGCTCCTTGCTTTTTCCATGTTTAATGGCTCCTTAAAGTAGGAGAAATCATATTTTTACCTCTGCTGATTAGCAGAGTCTTCATAGGAGAGCTCATATGCAAAATCCAGGAATTACAAACAAAATTAATTCCCAAATCCTGCTCTGGAGTAGTTCAGCACTTACTAGTCCAGGCAGCTCTTAGGAGGTATCAAATAGGGGGAGTTTTGGGATCAACCAGCAGGAAATCTGCTCTGGGACCATGGAGCCAGGTGGGTGAGCCTGGCAGGAAGAGATTAAACAAGATTGAGGGTAAATGTGCATTAATTGGAGGTGAATTTGCATGAAGTGGAGGTATAAATCAATCCCTGAGAACACCGGGTCTATAAATAATGACATACCACAATAAAGATTCCTCTGGCTGCCCTTAGGACACAAAGGTTCCTGAGGTGGGATGAAGGAGTAGAAAAGAACCAGCAAGGGAAGGGCTGTCAGTCCCCAGGGTGGAAAAAAACAAGGAATGAAACAAATGGGAATAACCTTGAGGTGTGCAGAGCTCCCTGATCTTTCTCAGCTGCCCCTGTTCCTGGCATAAAGAGCCATAAATAAAGAAAAGAAGGCTCTGGAGCCCCTCAACAACAAAACACTTTCAGGTATCCTATCAGCAAGAGCAGTTCCCAGTGTTTATCGTGGAGATAAAGCAGGAAAAACATTGCTCAGGCTGAATCCCATTGGCCACAAACCCCAAACCAATCTGCTCGACTCTGTTTTGCTCTGCACCGGAATTTTTGAACCCTATTTTCAGGTGGAGAGCTCCTCTGCCTTCCCAGTTAGTCAAAACACAGTTATCTGGGACAACAGGACATGGACACAAGGGCTAAAGAAATTTTTTTTTAGAAAAAGCTTTTTGAATCTTTCCCCCAGTGATTCATAGGGGATTTTGTCCTCTTCAAACTCAAAATGAGGGCCAGGGCTTGGTTTGGTCGCACTGAGGGAAAAGATTTGGCTGGTTTGGGAATAACTTCCAGTCACTGAGGGTGAGCAGGGGTGGCCTCACAGACTCCCAGTGCAGATCCATGTTTGTGTTAGAAGGGGAAAGGGAGTGGATGGACATTCCTACAGGAGGGAAAAAGGCAGGAAAAAACTAAACACTGGGAATATCTGTGCCTATCCACACCCGCACAGGGCCTTGTGTCCCTCGGACTTGCTGCTTCCACAAGAAGAGCTCAGGGCTTGGGATTGTGGATATTCTGGGATGTCCCCAGGGAGGAGAGTCCAGCCCCTCTCTGGTCCCTGCCCAGGGCAGAATTTCAGGGGAATTGCTGGGCTCAGTCCCTGCCCTGGCTCTGGGGCCATTGCTGGGCCTGGAGCAGAGCCTGGGCCTGCTCTGCCCTCCCTGCACACAGGGACAGGCAGGGACAGGCAGGGACAGGCAGGGACAGACAGGGACACAGACAGGGACAGACAGGGACACACAGGGACAGACATGGGGACAGACAGGGACACACAGGGACAGACAGGGACACTCAGGGACAGGCAGGGACACACAGGGACACACAGGGACACCCAGGGACACCCAGGGACACTCAGGGACAGACAGGGACAGAGAGGGACACACAGGGACACCCAGGGCTCAGGCCCCTCTCCCTGGGGCTCCTCTCCAGGCTGAGCAGCCCCAGCTCCCTCAGCCTTTCCCGGGCACGGAGATGCTCCAGGCCCTGGCTCAGCTCCAGGAGCTCCTGTCCCTGCTGTGCTGAGGAGCCAGGGCTGGACAAATCTCCATTATTCTTCTACCACCCTTTGTCTTAATCCAAAAAAAACCCCTCCATTTGAATTTCTGGAGGCCCCAGCCCCTTTTTTCTGCCCTCAGGCTCTGTGCCAAACACAACAGCATTCCCAAGCCACCTCCAAACTTCTCCTGAGCTCTTGAAGTCATGGTCTGAACAGTCCTCAGGGAAGAGTTTTCTAAATCTCTCAACTGGCTACACACATCTGTCAGATTTGGGGAGTGAGATAAACAGGGGCAATTTATCTTGGAAAAATAGCAGGTGACATGGCCCTGACCCCATGGCATCTAAGAAATGAGAAATCCAAGCACAGAAACACCAAAGCTTCTCAGCAGAACCTCTGGAATATTTTTGTTTTTAATGCAGCGCGGACAAGTCAACATCATTTTTATTCTTGGGAATGGTGGAACTCATCCAGGCAAGTCTTCCCCAAAAACATCACTCTGAGGTGGCTGCTTGACCCAGAACCACTGAAATGGTCCAAGGCTTTTAAAAATGTGGGAGATGCAGGAGAGCTTCCTGTGTTCTACCTGTCCATGCACATCCTCGTGCCTGTCACGAGGGGGAATCAACAACAAAAACAGGCAGCATCCTGCTCTGGCACCCTTTGGATTTTCCCCTAGTTCTTCTGGCATCCAAACAGTGTCCTGGGATGGCAGGAGAGCTTGGAGCACAGCCAGGTTTCACCCCCAGTGGCTGTGGGGATGCTCACAAACACATCAGAGGGGAGAGGTGCTGCCAATGCAATGCCAACAATTCTGGAGCAGGGAAGCACCCCAAAAACTTGGAGGAAGGAATGTTTGGGAAAACAGACAGGCCTGGCACACTGAGAGCTTTCTTTGGGCAGGAATTATTCCCTGGCAGGGTGGGCAGGCCCTGGCACAGGGGGCCCAGAGCAGCTGTGGCTGCCCCTGGATCCCTGGCAGTGCCCAAGGCCAGGTTGGACACTGGGGCTTGGAGCAGCCTGGGACAGTGGGAGGTGTCCCTGCCACCCCAAACCATTCCATGGATGGGTTTTAAGGTCCCTCCCAACCCAAACCCTTCTGGGATTTCTTGATTCTCCCACTCGGGTGAGGCCTCCCAGAGCCAAAAGGAGAAGATGGAGCCTTTTCCCTGCGCCCAGCTTCACTGGGAATCACCCCCTGGAGATTCCATGGAGCAGTGGAACCCTCCACACCTGCTCCAGAGTCCTGGGGCATTTTGTTGCTGTCACAGCTGTCAGAAAGTCCAGCTGGGATTTCCTCCCTTCAGCAGCCCCCAGGGTTGGTGTTCCCTGCAGCTTTGGCTGCAGGACTTGTTAAATGTCACCACAGGGACTGGGAATAAGGGAATAAACACCTCAGAAAGGGAGAGGGAATTCGACTGGAGTTCTACCCCCTAAGCTCTGCTGGAGGGAGAATTCCCACCTCCCTCCTCTCTCCAGCTGTGCACTCCACAAATCCAGAGCTCCATTCTCCTCCTATTTCCTTCATTCAGCATCTCATTTCTGAGGAGCAGAAACAGAAACCCTTTTCCATGCACAGCACAGAAGTCCCTGGGCCAGCCAGCCTTGTTTTCCACAGGGAGGTGTGTGTGGAGTCAGAAAGAGCCAGAGCATGTAAAAATACTGCCCTGAACACTCTCCCTGCAGCTGGATCTCTCCAATTTTCCACTGCTGGATGCTGCTGCCAGGGTGAGAGGAGCTCCCAGAGCCAGCCCAGTACTTTTCCATGGAAGGATGAAATCCCTAAGAATAACAATTTATCAGAGGAGCTGTGGCTCTTTGACCTGGCTCATTTTCAGAGATTAGGAACCAGCGAGCTCCCGATGAATTGTGGTGACTTTGTGGTTGGGTTTGTTGGGTTTTTTTTTCCCTAAGAAGTGATTTTCATGTGACATCAGTTCTCGGGGAAGGGAGGGGGGGTGAAGGAATGCACATCTGTCTTCCCAAGTGGATCAGGGAGAGGATAATAACAAATAATGATAACTCACCCACGTGGAGGGCCTTTCATCCTGCAGGAGCCCAGGAATGCTCCAGGGCCAGACTTCAGGGAGAGCAGGAGCATCACACAGGGCAGGGCAGAATCCCTGGATCCCTGCAGGGATCCTGTGGGAATCTCCACAGGTATTAGTGGGGAAATAAGTGTTTTTTTAGCAGAATTTTCACATCCCTGCTCTCCTGGAAAAGAAGATTTTCTACAGGAACAGCTCCTTGGTGTTCAGTGCTGCCTGAAGAGCAGGTGAGTGGAAAGGAGGGGGAGATATCCCTGTTGTGATGGAGGAGACAGCCATGGAATGGGCTTGGAAAACCCTCAGGATGTCAGTGAGTGACAGGGTCACTGTCATCCTCTCACTGACAGAATCAACCCCTGGCCATTCCTGCAGGGTCCCACCTGCTGCTGGGTTGGCCAAACCCCAAAGATGTGGATGCACACAAAGCCAGGCTCACAGAATCATTGAATCATGGAATGCTTTTGGTTGGAATGGACCCCAAATCCCACCCAGTGCCACCCCTGCCATGGCAGGGACACCTCCCACTGTCCCAGGCTGCTCCAAGCCCCAGTGTCCAGCCTGGCCTTGGGCACTGCCAGGGATCCAGGGGCAGCCACAGCTGCTCTGGGCACCCTGTGCCAGGACCTGCCCACCCTGCCAGGGAACAATTCCTGCCCCAGATCCCACCCAGCCCTGCCCTCTGGCACTGGGAAGCCATTCCCAGTGTCCTGTCCCTCCAATCCTCACAACCCTGTCCCTTTCCATGTTCCTTGTAGCCCCTTCAAACCCTGGAATTTGCTGTGAGGTCTCCTCACAACCTCCTCTCCTCCAGGCTGAACGTTCCCAGCTCTCCCAGCCTGGCTCCACTGGGGAAGTGCTCCAGTCCCCTTGAGAACTTTGTGGCCTCCTCTGGATTTGCTCCACCTTCCACATCCTTCTCATGCTGGAGGCACCAGGATTGTTCCCACCATTCCAGGTGGGATCTCAGGATGCCCTCCCTGCCCTGCTGCCCACGGGGCTTTGGGTACAGCCCAGGACACAGGGGGGAATCTGGGCTGGATCAAGCTGCAAAAGGCTCAAACTCCTCCTGGCAAATCCTGCCTCCATGGGAAGGCAAAGGAGTGGAAAAAGACACTCCTGGGTGCCTCCAGTGAGATGGAAAAAGCAAAATCTGTCCCCATGCCAGGTACCTGCTGCGCTTCAGACGTTTCCCTGCTGTCTCCACCAACCCCAAAACCTGATGGTAACCTACTGAGCTGCACATTCCAGCTCTTTCCCAACCCCAGCCTTGCCTCCTGGGATGACTCAGGAGCGCCAGGTGCAACTTCAAAGCAACCACCAGGGTTGGTTGTTGTGATAGGATCTCCAAATGAGATCCTGAGGATACACAAATTAAAAATGCAACAGCGAACCACGAAGATACAGATGTGCAGCTTGGGAGAAATGGCTGGAAATTTCTGGAATTGCTGGAAAATCCGCCCAGCTTCAGTGCTGGAGAAGGATTTCCATGGGCTGAAGCCTCCTAATAGGCAGGGAAAAGTTCTTTCCCATCTCATGGACATCTGTCAAACAAAATGGGAAATGTTTGTAAGGCCTCTGCCAAATTTAGCTGCTGTTTGCTCCTGCCTGGCCCTCGCCACCACTCCAGAGGTCACACGAGAAATGGTTCTCACAGCACAACATCAAGTGGATCCTCCTCTGTCCAGGACAATCCCAGGCTCCCCATTCCCTCCAGGAAAACCCTGTCGACGTGCTGGGATGCCACATCCCCTGTGCAGTGCTAAATTTGTCCAGTGCTCAGCGTCTGGGAGACGTTCACAGGCACAGAGAGCAGAGGGAGGAGCTCCACTGAGCCATCCCTGTCACCCTGGGTTTGAGGATTTTTCTGGGATTTCTGATTTGTCTTTCATATTGGAGTCAGAATTTTTACTTTCCCACACTTTTTACTATAAACAACAGCTTTGTTTTCCTGTCCTTTGTTGTTTACATATTTTAGGTAGTAGGAAAAATCTGATTGACAGTTGTCTTGACCAATGCGGTTTGGGAGGTGGGATTGCCTCCTCCAATCCACAGGCACCTTTGGAAATGTATAAAATTGAGTTTTGTCAATAAATTCGGGCTTTTTCCTGCTTTGCTCGTCCCCGTGTCCTCCTGAAGTTCTTTTGTGCTGTGGCACATCCCCACTCGGGATGTTTGCCAGGAAAGCAGCCCCGTGTGAGCACACACAGGGTGAAATTCCAGCCCAAATCTGCCTCTGGAAAAATCCTCAGCATCTCCTGCAGCTGCAGATCCTTCAGGGGACCCTGGGAAGTGGCAGCAGTGGGGCTCTGGTGCTGCAACAGGAGCCCAAAAAATGCAGGGACAATTCCAGCAGGGATTCTCCACCCTGGGGACATCTTGGCAACCCCCAGGGAGAAATCCAAATGGATGGAGCCCTTTGGAAAATTCTCCTGGCTCATCATTCAGGGCTGAGCACCAGTAAAATCCAGCGTTGGTGGGGATGGGGCTCTTTTCTCATGGAGAAGCCTCTTTCCAGAATGTTTCTGGGATTTTTGTGTGGAGGTTTTCTTTTCAATAATTCATGTAAGAATCAGAAAAAAACTCAGAATATGGAGCTGGAGTGCAAAAAACTCAACCAACGGTGCCTGACACAGGGCTTGAGCCCACCCTGAGCCCAGATTTGTTAAGACACACTCAGGTCTGAATTAGAATTGTGTTTAAGGGTGGCAGAGCAGAGCAGGATTGCTCAGGTCAGTCCAAATAATGCTCCATCCTCCTTCCAGGAGCATCTTCCAGACAGAAATGTCCCATCTCCTCTGGTAGTCTCTGCTTAGGGAATATTGTTGTGCCAAAGTCATTCCCATGGGATGACAGAAACCCTGATTGTCCTGGGGAATTTGGAGACTGAAGGCAGCTGATGAGTGAGGGTTGATTGTACTTCAAGGCACTCCCTAACCCAGGCTCAGGGCTGGTTTTGCCTTCCTAGATTATGGAATTACAGAATGGTTGGTGCTGGAAGGGATTTTAGGGAACTTCAGTGCCACCCCTGCCATGGCAGGGACACCTCCCACTGTCCCAGGCTGCTCCAAGTGTCCAACCTGGCCTTGGGCACTGCCAGGGATCCAGGGGCAGCCACAGCTGCTCTAGGAATTCTATTCCAGGGCCTGCCCACCCTCACAGGGAGGAAATTTTCCCTCATATCTGATCTAAACCTGTCATTTTTCAGTTTGAGGCCATTCCCTGTGTCCTGTCCCTGCAGCCCTTGGCAATTGTCTCTCTCCAGCTTTCCTGGGGCTCCTTCAGGCCCTGCAAGGCCACCCTGAGCTCAGCCCAAAGCTTCTCCTCTCCAGGCTGAACAATCCCAGCTGTGCCAGCCTTTCCTCCCAGCAGAGCTGCTCCATCCCTCTGCTCATCCTGGTGCCTCCTCTGGGCTCTCTCCAGCCGGTCAAAGAATATCCCAGCCCCCAGTCCAGTGAAAGCAAAGGAAAATTGCTGAATTTGAAATCTCAACCCCAGAGCAGACAGGGACTGATCCAAAGAGGATTAAAGGTGAACAAGCTGGAGGGGTTTTTACTTTAAAACAAGTGGTTCTTAGAACATTGGGAGTTGACCCTTAATTTGTTCCATTTTTACATTAAGCTGGGAAAAGTAAATGGATTTTCCAATCCAATAATATTTATTTTGTTCTAGTCTGTTATAATGAGCTTGTGCTGCCCTGAAGGCAGCTCTGCATCCAGGGACTCCATTTCAGAGCTGCTGGTTTCTGGGAGAGAAGTAGAAAAATGATTGACTTTGATGTTTTGTAGCCCACAGCAGAATCATTCCTGAGATCCCCTCTCCTCCAGGGAAAGGAACCTTCTGGCTGTCAGCAGAGTGGGTGGAAAAATAACATTTTAATGTCCAGGAAAGCTTCTGGTGATTGTCAGAAAAAACCCCAAACATTCCCAGAGTTTGGGATGTCTGAGCACACAGGGAGACCACAGGATAAGGTGTCCAGCAAGGAATTCCCTGTAGTGTTTGCAACTCTGCTGCTTCCACCTGCTTGGGAAGGTGAATTCCCCAGGTGTCAAACAGGCTGATCAAACATGGAACTGCACCTGGAACCAGAACTTTTTCATCACTTTCCATGGTTTGGAGAGACAATTTCCAAGGGATGGAGGGACAGGACACAGGGAATGGCTTCCCACTGCCANCTTTGGGCAGCACTGCCAGGGATGGACAGGGGGGATTGTTGGGGCTCTGGGCAGGGACAGGGGCTGGATCCATGATCCCTGTGGGTTTATTCCCACTCAGGATATTCCAGGATCCTGTGATTCTCTGAACCAGCTCGAAGCTGAGCGTGCAGGACAATGAGGAAGCAGAAATTCACATTTGGGGTTTTCTCCCGACGCCACTCCTGAGACTGGCAGAGCAGGAACACCACAATTCCTGGGACACAGAGAACATCCCTGTCCCCACCACAGCCACCAAGCTGAGCTGGGACAATCCCAACATCCCCCAGCCCTCCGTGTCCCCAGCAGCGCTCACCCCTGTGCTCCTTCACCCAGGGACGTATTCCCAAGGGGTTTGTCCAACTCCCGACTCGCTGGGATTCCTGGACACAACACAGACACCCCAAAGGATCATCCCAATCCCAGAGCTGCATCCAGCTGGGTGACTCCTCTGTGTTTCCATGCTGGGACTGGAAATTCCCACTGAGGACACATCAGGCACTCCCTGGGAGGAACAGGATTAGGGTGAAGGTGGAAGTTCCCCAGCAGGACACTGAGCTGGGTCTGAGCTCTCACCCTCACTCTGCCCTTCTCATTCCCAATTTTTCTTCCATCCTAATTCCCACATGGCCACAAGGTTCTCTTTCTACGCCTGGACATCCCCATCCCTCAGGCAGATGGACAGGGCCTGGGAATTGCTGCCATTTCCCCACATTCCTCTCCTTTCCCAGGTGGATCCACCCACATCCCTGATTTCCAGGCCTGGGGAGGCCTCTCTTCCCATCCCTCACCAAGAGAAAGTCCTGGAGGGCCTAAAGTTTCATGAAATCACAGAATGGCTTGGAAGGGATTTTCTAGTCCAGCCTCCCCTCTGTAATGAACAGGAACACCTCCAAGATCCTAAAACTCCATCCCTGTGGGTGAGGCATCCACAACCTCTCCCTTCAATCTTTTCCAGTGTTTTTCCACCCTTACTGAAAAAACACAAAAAAAATCTTCCTTACATCTGATCTGAATTTGAATTGTTAATTTAACCCCCCCACCCTGTGTGCAACAGGCCCCATTGAGAAGCCTGTCCTTAAAATTCCTTGAGATATTCCATATTTCTATAGGATTGAGGTCCCAAAGTGAGGAATACTTTGCCTGAAGTGTTTTGGAGGTGGTTGTGAAGGGCAGGGATTAAATTCAGCCCCAATTCCGAGCAGGTGGTTGTATTTGGGGTTGGAATGGGATGATCTTTAATGTCCCTTCTAACCCAAACCATTCTGTGATTCCTTATCCTCTCAGCCTGATTCCAAGAACATGGAAGTGGGAAACAAATGAAGAGGGGGAAAAAAGAAGTGAAGGAATCTACAGTAAACATATATTAAAGTATTTACAAGTATTGTGAGCAGTGTGAGAATGGAAAAGAGATCAGACATAATCCCAGGGGAAGAGAGAGGTGACAAAGGGACACCCAGACATGCTCTGAGGGGACATTTTTGCTCTGTTTAACAGAGAAAAATCCAGAAAAATCACCGTATTTCTTAATCTGAAAACAGAAATTTGACTTGGCCAACACCATAACCTTGAGCAAGAGGAAATTCACGGTGAAGCTGAGCTCCCTTTGCCTTTCCTGAGGCCTGGGATCCTCATTTGCAGGATCATTATCCTCAAATGAAGGATTTCAGGGATGTTCCCCTGCCCTGGCTGCAGCAGAGCCAGAGCCTGGCACCACGTGCAGCTCTGCAAAACCCAGCTGGAAAATCCACAGTGGGAGGAAACCATTCCAAGTTTGGAAGCAGATTTCATTTTTAAGCATCCTAGAATTTAGGCAGAAGCAAAAGGAGCTGTTTCCCCCTAAATTAGGAATCTGCTAATTGAGAAGGAGCAAAGGGCTGTGGTTGGAGAGCTTTTATTGCAGGAATTTTGGTGGGATAATCCAGGGCTCTTTCTGTGCTGTTGGTGGTTACAAAGCAAACAACAACAAAACGAAAACAAACGCAAAATAAGAAGAGGAAGAGAAGTTTTGGGGATTAATTTCTCCAAACATCAGTTCCTGCTGGGTTTCTGTAGCTTTGGGGAGCTCAGGGACACGGTGGAGAGCAGGATTTGGATTATCCAGTGGGAAGATCATTCCTTAAAGACCCAACATAGTCAAAAATCATTGGGAGGACAAATTTAGAGCAGCACCACAGGAAGGAAAGGCAGGAATAATCGTGGAGGTTCATCCAGGAGAGAGATCCATGATTCCAA
>VYXD01001444.1:27418-41457 GCA_013397195.1 Hylia prasina
AAGAAACCAGAATACAAAAAAAAAAAAAAAAAAGGGGGAAGAGATGGTTGAACATCAGGTTAAAAACAGATCTGGAAAAATGGCACCAATCTCAGTTTAAAAAGCTCCTAAAAACCACTTTAAAAAGGAGAGAGGGACAAAGGCGTTTTCCCAAGAATATCTGATGGGACGTGGGAAACCCTTGGACAAGGAATTCAGTGGGAAAAGTGCCTGGAGGAGCTGAGTGCAGCTTTGGATGGGATTTGGAGAAGGTTTGGGTGGCTTGGCTGGGCCTTTTGCCCAGTTCCAAGTGAGGGACAAGTGACAAACTGGGAGATAATTGGGGTGAAGGGACAGAGTTCAGCATTCCAAGAAAAAGGATCTCAGCAGATCAGAGGCCAGCAGCTGGAGGTGGCTGGGGGAGTCTTCTAGGAAGATATTTGGGAATAGTGATGGAGACTCCATTAAAAGTGCACTGGAAAGCCACAGGATTCCAAAGAAAGGTCTGGATGCAACTTCTGGATGCAAAATGGAGCCCTCAGGGGCCAGAACCTCAACTGGGGCTCGTGCACATCATGGGAGCCAAGACAGAGCTAAGGATGAGTGAACTGGAGCAGGGAAAGCCCAGGAATCCAAGGGAATGTTGAGTGACGAGGGATAGAGGCAATAAAAATAAATTAGAGGAGTAAAAGTGGTGCTTTTCCAAGCAGGAATGTAGGAAATCCCAGGGAGGTGTCAGACCTACGGGAATGTATTTTGTGTGTTCACAGAGAGAGAGAGTTATCTCCGATTTAATATTCCCAAGGAAAAGCCAAGGTGGAAAAAACAGCTTAAGAAGATTTCTGACGAACTGTGGATTTCTGCAAAAAATTGTGGATTTATAAGATATTATGGATTTCTAACAAATGAAGGATTTCTGGCAAATTAAGGATTTCCGGACCATCAGGATCTGAGGAAATCCCTGGCACGAGAAGGAGCCAGCACCAGGAATCTGAGAGTCCTGAGTGGCTGGGAAATAGAAAGCACAGCACTTCCCTGGAAAAAAAAAACGATGGGGAATTACAGAGCTGTCAGCAAGACAGGAAGCCCTGGGAAGCAGAAATTGCTATTAAATAAAACTCCCGTTTTTCCCCTTCCTAGAAGATGATCCTGAGCAGTTTTACTGGGCTTGGCAAGAAATTATTGAAATCTCAGCCTTAAAAATGGGAACAGATGTGGTGGATCCAGGGACATTATGGCACAAGGTGCTGTTTGGTCATGGAATCATGGAATGGTTTGGGGTGGAAGGGATTTTAAGGGCAGGGACACCTCCCACTGTCCCAGGCTGCTCCAAGTGTCCAGCCTGGCCTTGGGCACTGCCAGGGATCCAGGGGCAGCCACAGCTGCTCTGGGAATTCCATCCCAGCCCCTCAGTTTCTTCCCAGGGAGGAATTTCTTCCCAACATTCACTGGAAGGGAAGGAATGATGATGCTGTGAGAGAACGATGCCTCGTGAGGCACAAAAATGCCAGAAATGATAGAGAATTCCAGGCAAAGGCACCAAGCAGACACAGAATCCTGGGCAGGAATATTTTGGGGAGTTTGAGCTTTTCACACCACCTTTCCCTTTATTTCTCTCACACAGAGAAAAACACACGGAGCAATTTTATCCAACCTACTTCAATTAACAAATCCCTGCAGCAAATCCCAGTGGTCCCAGAAAATATCTTCATTCCATTCCTTACCTCATCCCATTTTTCTCAGAGAAACCAACAACAGGATGTCTCCAAGCGTCCAAGTTTTCTCCCTGGGCACACCAGATGGGAAAGGGGCAGGGAGAGGTTCTTCCAAAAGGAAGTTGGGAGCAGGAGCCTGATTCCCGTGTCCAGGATCGTGCTGAGCAGCAGGTTTTCACTCTGGATCCCAGAGCCAGCCCAGGAGCCAGCCTAAAATTAGTCTGAACTAATGTGTTCCAGTAGAAACTAAGCCAGGGATATATTTCAGGACACACTTGGAATTCCAAGTTGGTTTTATGTTAAAAAAGCCGTATTTGCTAAACCCACATATTTTAATTCGTTTGAGTTTAATTAATTTTCAGTCTTCTGCTGAATTTTTCAATCCTCCCCATGAATTCTTTTCCAGTTTTCCACAATAAAAATCAAATATAATCCCAAAAACTGAGGCAGGCAGACGAAAATGAGCTTCACAAGGAAGAGTAGTAAATTTAGGCTGCCAGGCACAGTCAAGGCTTTTTAGGTCTGTTTTCCCCATGGAAGACAAGAAAATGGAATTAAAGCCCGATATTTTTACCAAGGAAATTCAAAGATTTCATTGCAAAAAGCCACTTTGACTTTCAAATTCCCGGAATGGGGAGCCTTCCATAAAAATGCCCTTTTTATATTGTTGGATTATTCTTATTCTGCTCACCTGGAGAGGAGAAGCTCCAGGGAGAGCTCAGAGCCCCTGGCAGGGCCTGGAGGGGCTCCAGGAGAGCTGCAGAGGGACTGGGGACAAGGGACGGAGGCACAGGGATGCCTCAAGTTTTATCTCTGATGTGTTCCAGGCTCTGTGCTGCCCAGGGTGCAGCTCTGAGCTCACACTCAGGGTCACTCAGCTCTGCACAGAGCAGGGACACAAAACAAATCCTGTTCCTGCTGCACACCAAGGACAGCTGGGACAAGTTTTCAGCCCAAAAGCACAAACAAGGGTGGCTGAGGAGAGAAAACAAGAAGGATGGGACTGCACAACCTGGAGCTGGAATTGGACAATTCAACCCCAATGTGCAAATGGACCAAAACTTATCAAAGTGTGAGACCTGGTGACCATTTGTCCATTTTGTGTCCATTTTGTGACCATTTTGTGTCCATTTTGTGACCATTTTGTGTCCATTTTGTGTCCATTTTGTGTCCACCTTGGGTGTAGCCCTGGCCAGGCTCTTGCCCTGCCCAAGTTGTGCCCTTAAAGGCCTTTTAATAAATCTCTGCTTTATTCTCCAGCTCTGTCCAGTCTCTGTTCCAGCTCAGCCTTCCCAAGGCATCATCAGATGCTTCCCTGCTCCTCCTCCCTCCCACCACAGGATCCAGCTGCTCTGTCCAGGGCTCGTGGTGTTGGGAGCAAACATTTCCCCCTCCTTTCAGATAATGAAACAGCTGAAAAGGGAATGAAAGCAGCTCCAAAACCCTTCATAGACAACCTCACCTCCAAGTGCAAACGCAGCCAGAAGCACATCCTGAATTCCAGCAACCACAGGCACTGAGAGAATTGGATTTGGGGCAGCCAAACCCTCCTTTGTCTCTGTTCCAGCTGCTCTTCAGCCTCTCCAGATGTGGCAATCACAAATGGACGGGCTGAGGTGAGGACAGGGAAAGATGGGACAGGTGGGGACTCATTCACCTTCAAATTCATCTCAAAACACAAAGACAACTTCACCTGAATTTTCAGTTTTTCTTACATTTAAATGTTTGTCTTTGGCAGAAACTTCTCCCTGCCCTGTCCCACTGAGCAGCTCTGCTGTTCTGTGGGCAGCCTTGGGGAGTGCCAGGTTCCAGCAGCCATGGACCAAACCCACCTCTGGCTCTGATTCCTCCTAAATTTCTGTCTCTGCATGAACTCAGGGAATCTTTAGTGATGCCCCATTAGGCAGGCACAAATTCTTTGCCGTTTAGCAAACTCTGATTGCAGCTGCAACAGGAGAGAAATTCCCCAGTTTTCATTTCCAAGAAGGCTCCTTTGTCCATCTCCAGTTGTGAAACAGGGGTTTAAGTAGACTTTACACCAAGTAGTTGCCACAGAGGCATGAATAAACATGAGGAGCTCGCTCTCCTTTTGTGTTTGCACAAGAAAATTATGGTTTTCTGTTTGCTTGCAGCAAATCCCAAGGATTCTGCTGTAAATAGACAGGGCAGAAGTGAAGTACTCAGGGAAGATGGAACAAATCCATTGTTTGCAGTGATTCTCCCAAGTTCCAAACCAGACCCAGCAATTAATTTGCTTTGATAGACCCATGGTTTTCGTTAGAGTTCCTCATATTTAATTATGCCCTAATCCACCTCCAAGAAAGCAGAGGGAGCTCAGCAGAGAACCATTACCTACAAACAGGAGTGGGAGCCAAGCATTTGAAATCCAGTTATTGATACAAAACAGAAGGCAGACTTCCAGCTCAAGCAGCCCCTGGGGTTTAATCTGAAGATCTATCAGGAAAAATCTCTTCTCTTTCCCACTGGAGGCTTTCATCTCTTCCCAGGAGGGAGCAATCATCTTCCCAACCCCTCCCTCGTGGTCCTAATTGTCCAAAGGGAGTCTTTGTGTTTGTGCACTTAATGAATTTACCGAGGGCAGATTGTATCTGCCACGGGACAACTCCTGAGCTGCAGCAGGGTGTGATTCCCAACCGTGTGTCCTGGAAAAATCCCCTCCCATGGAGCCAGAATCCTGGAGAAATTGCTGCCTGGTTCTCCTGAACTGAGTTTGTCACCAGCTCAGCCCCCAAAGTTTAAAGTTTCCTCCAGGAAAAGTTGTTGCTCCTCACCTGGGACTCAGAGCTGTCCCATCCAGGGCTGGGATGTTCCTTAAGGAATTGGCACAATTTCAGGGAAGGAGAAAAACCTTTCCCTGCGGGTGGGATTTCTCCAGTTCTGTAGAGGGTTTGGGGGTGAAGTAGGAGGAGCTGGAGGTGCCCAAGGCCAGGTTGGACAGGGCTTGGAGCAGCCTGGGACAGTGGGAGGTGTCCCTGCCATGGCAGGGGTGGCACTGGGTGGGATTTAAAGTCCTTCCCAACCCAACCCATTCCATGTTACCTCTGTCCTGGGAAAAGCACCTCCAATGGAGCCAGAATCCTGGAGAAATTGCTGCCTGGTTCTCCTGAACTGAGTTTGTCACCAGCTCAGGGACACCACCAAGGTTAAATGTTTCCTCCAGGCAAAATTGTTGCTCCTCATCTGAGACTCGGAGTTGTCCAAATCAGGACTGGGAGGATCCTTTGGGAATTGACACCACCTCAGGGAAGGAGACTTTCCCCTGGCAGATGGGATTCTCCAGCGTTGTAGAGGGTGTGGTGGGGGGGTAGGAGAAGCTGGAGGTGCCCAAGCCCAGCTTGGACAGGGCTTGGAGCAGCCTGGGACAGTGGGAGGTGTCCCAGGAATCATGGGATGATGGAAAGGGATGATCCTGAAGGTCCTTCCAAACCATTCCATGATTCTGTGACACTGCAGCCTTGCACTGGGCCAGCGAGGAGGTGTCACCACAGACACCCAACTCCACCTGCTCCAAGCCCAGCTGTTGACTTCAATGCCCTGGAAAATCTGGATTTCTCCCAGGATTTCCAGTTTTCCATGGTGCAAATCTGCCCTCTCCAATCCAGTTCCAATCCCCAGAGACAGATCCTGGAAGGAATGGTTGGTGCTCTGCAGCATTCCCTCAGGAATTCTTCTCCTCCAGGATGGTTTGGTGGAAGGTCACACGTTTAAAAGCCTCGTGGCCAATCCCAAATTTGCTTTTACAGGAACGAAACCGTTTGGGGTGGGAATGGCAAATGTGGGTGATGAATTCTCCTAAAGGAGCCCATTTTTTGGAGCAGCTCAGTGATTCCCCATTCCTAAGCCACATCCACCCAGGATAAAATCCACCTGGAAATGCTGAGGTGTTACAGCAGTGACCAGAAGCTGTAATTTTGGTGTGGGTGCCACGACTTTCAAATCCTGCTGCTTCAATATCCGTGGAAATGAATCCAAGTTTTCCAGAAGGTTCCAAGGCCTTCCAAGCAGGTTCCTTAAATTCCACCCGTCCCAAAAAAATCTGTCTCTTTACAGGGGCTTCTCTCTGCCTGCAGAAGCCACAGCCCTAAACCCTTTCCTCCTGTTTGGCACTTCCACTCATCCACCTGGAGACAATAATGGAGCATCCCTGTCCCAGTTTCAATCCAGTGGCTCTTTAGTTATTGAATTCCTGCAGGGCCTGGGTTGGAATTGAATTAAGGATCTCCACTTTAGGCTCAGGGAGATAATATTGCTGTTATCTAACCCTGGGCACGCAAATATCTTTAAGATCCAGCCCTTGCCACCCCAAAACTCTCAGAATTCCCCCCAGCTGTGATTCCCACACCTTTGGAGATGGTTATGAGGGACCCAGGTCTTTTGAGGTGAAATTCTTTGAACTGAAAGGAAAATATTTTAGCACCTGATAAATATCTGGACTTTCCCTCTGATCAGAAAATACCCCCAGGGATTTCAGCCTGTTCTCCCTTTCTTTTTGAGGGAATGAGTCACGATTTTGGATTGCTTCCACTACGTAGGAAGGATAAGGACACAGCTCCCGAATGTTTGCAGAATTTGCAGGGAGGTTTGGGAGGCTCCAGTTCATTTTCTGAGCCAAGGTGGAGTCCTGGTCAGCCCAAAACTGATAAAATAAATCCACCCTGGTGGGGTCCGAGGGACATCCAGCTCCTGGTGGTTCTGCCTGGCAATCAGATTCCAAGGGAATGGCTGGAGCTGTTTGGATCTGCTGATAGCCCAGACGAAGGAAAGAGAGGTGTCAAAGAGCAGGGAAGACCAAAATCCCCCATCCACAGCCACACACACATTTGGAATGTTCCCCAGCAGGGAGGCTCCCAAAATCATTGTTGGGAGAACAAAGGCGAGTTTGGGATGACAGACATTTCAAACAACAGAAAAGTTGGAGGGGAGCAATAAGAAAAACAATTGGAATGGGAAAGGATTAAGTGGTCAACAGAAGACAACAAAAGGAAAATTAACATCTTTTCAAAACTCACAAAGCGGCTTCAAAAGCAGGGGGAGAACAGTAAAAACCCCAAATTAGGCACAGTTTAACAGCAAAGCTCACAAAGAAATGAAGTGACTCCTGCAGAGAAAGGGTGTGGGGAGATCTCATAAACTGACCGCATTCCAAAGAGGAATAAAAAAGCAATTCTCACACACACGGGCTGGGAGGCACCAGCCCCACTCGGTGCCCTGAGTTTGGATGGCCAAATTCTGAAATGCATCTCAAATCCCAAGGGATCTGCGAAGGGGGAAGCTGGAGAATAAACCAACGTCCACCAAGTCCAACTGGGATTGGGAGGAGCTGCCAAGGAGTGACACTGCACAACTTGATTTTCTGGATCTGTCACCTCAGCAGACTTCAATAATTTGGGATGGAATTCGGTGTGACAGGCACTGAACTCAGGTAAAATTCTGGTTTTTGTTTGTTCTGAAAGGTTCAGTTGATTTCATTGTGCTGTTTCCCGGGAGGAGACTTGGAGCTGGTAAATTATGGTACCACTGGAAGGAATTTCCTTCTGGAGAGCTTTGCTATTCCCAGGATCTTAAAATTTAGCAGAAGCCTGAAATTTGGTTTATCTGTGTCATGGTTTTATCTCCTGCCATCGAAGTCCAAGTGAATTTCATTATAAATTTTAGGAAAAAAGCACATCTTAGGAGAGACGTCTTCAATTTCAGCAGTGAAATGTTCACGGAGTCCCAGGATTCTGGGGTTGGAAAAGATTTCCAAGGCCAGGCAGTCCCAGCTGTGCCCACCTTGTCCCCAGCCCAGAGCTCTGAGTGCCACCTCCAGGGGACACCTCCAGGGATGGGCACTCCAAAGCTCCCTGGGCAGCTCTTCCACCCTTTCCAGGAAGAATTTTTTGCAAATATCCAACCTGAGCCTGGCCTGGCCCAGCCTGAGGCCGTTCCCTCTGCTCCTGTCCCTGTTCCTGGAGCACAGCCTGATCCCCACCAACACAGTAATTGCCACACAATCCCTTTCCTGTTATTTTCCAAACAACGCAGGAATCTGCACAGGGAATGGCTCCCTTCAAACCCGCAGGGGGTTGCAGAAGCCTCATTTCCCTCTCTCCTATCAGCACCCTCAGATAAGAGCTTTTAATGGCACAACCCTGGCAGGTTTTTCCTCCAGCTCATGCTCCCTCCACACGTGGCACCGGCCGCGCTCTCCCAACTTTTCCATAGTTTGTTTTCCCACAACCATCCGGTGTTAGCAAACATTATTTACAGCACGCATTTCCCACTGCCTCCGAAGAAAGTCCTTATCTAACACAGTAAACTTCCTTTATATCCTTAAATACACACTTGTTCACTTCCTTACTGATTTCTCTTTGGGTGTCATTCCAAGCCTTTTCCAAGGCCTAAAGGCTCCTCAGTTCCTTCAGGAGCCCAGAAATGAAGCCAGAGGTTTCAGCGGAGTTTGGAATAACGAGGCCCAGCATTGCCGGGAGTGTTTGCTTCTATTGCCCTACATATTTGTCTGTATTTGAATAAACACCTTTGAAAAGCTGGCCTTGCACAATTCCAATCCCTTTATTTTCACAACTCCCATTCCCTTTATTTTCACAACACTCCCCTCAGGGCAGGGCAGACAATGTTGTTGCCTGGTTAGGAAATTGGAGCGATGAAAGTGTCTGGGCAGAGCGGGTGCCCAGCTGGAGAGGGGCAGGAATTGCTCTCCCTGGCACTTTGTTGGCAGCAGCTCCCCCTGTGCCCCACAGGAGCCCCTGGCCCGAAAATCCTTTGGGAAAAGCCGAGTGCTGCTGCTGAAGCTGCACTGGGACAAGCCCTGGGATCAATCCAGGCTGGGATGAGCAGATGGAGCAGCCCTGGGAGAGCTGGAGCTGCCCCAGCCCAGAGCTCCCCGTGCCCAGTGTGGGGGTCAGGAAAGGAATTGGGATCAGGAAAGGGANTGCAGGGACAGGACACAGGGAATGGCTTCAAACTGGAAAATGACAGGTTTAGATCAGATATTAGGGAACATTTCCCCCCTGTGAGGGTGGGCAGGCCCTGGAATAGAATTCCCAGAGCAGCTGTGGCTGCCCCTGGGTCCCTGGCAGTGTCCCAGGAAATTTGGGATAGAGAGTGGCATCCCCACTGATGGCTGAGGGTTGGACTGGATTCTCTTCACAGACCCTTCAATCCCAAACCCTTCCATCACTCCATTCTGTGATTCTCCCAAGCTGACATTTCCCCACCACTGAAATTCCCCTGGGATTTGCTCAGGGCCACCAGGGAATCTGTGCAGAGATCACCTGGATGCCAACACAGCTTTCTCCCATCTGAGCCAACAGTCATGGAGCACAAAGGGAAAAGAACAAAATCCCTGTGCCATCCAATGGAACTGCACCAAACTTTGTGGCCAAATGCAGCAAAAATTGAGATTTGCACTTGAAGTGCAACCCATGAAGTTCCCAGGGTGCCACATTGTCCCCAGCTGGCCAGAAATGGATTTAATTCCAAGTTTAAACCTCATGAGTGATTTAATAAAAGCCTCCCATCCTGATATTTGGTTTTCCAGCTGCAGCATGACTGTGCACAAGTGTGTGGGATGAGAGGGCCACAATTCAGGTTGCAGACTAATGGCACTTCTCTTACTCATTCCTCTCCCTTGGAAAAAAAAACCTGCTATTTTCTAGATTTCAATTTTCTGGACACAAATAATATTAAAAAGTCATCTTGGCTGATGAGATTTAAGAGCAGGATTACAGCAAGATTGAAAAACTCCATTCTGTTGGAGAAAATCACTCGCTCCTGACCAGATTTGTGCTTTGCTGCTGCTCAGGAGATGATAATACCCACATTAATACCACATCAATAAATACCCACAGTTCTGCAGCCCCTGGGGAGCCACAGGCACACCCTGGAGGAGATTCCAGCTCCATCCACTTGGAAGAAGTGAAAGGAAATCCTTCCCAAAGAGGTCCAGAACCAGCCTGGGGAATTTTCTGCCACAGAAACTCACTGGGGCAAAGGGCACAACCATATTTTGTAAAAACCTGGATAATTTTCTGGGCATTCCTAGAGATAAGGAAGAGGGAAACACACACATTTCTTTTTTTTCCCAGTCCTGTTTTCCATGGGGCCTTCCATGAGGAGAGGCAGCTCCAGAAATCCAGCACTGGGCTCTGCTTGGTGAAGTCTAAATGCACATCTCCAATAACCTACTTCAAAATTTCCACTGAGCCTGGCAGAGTGAGCCCAGGGCAGGATTCAGCCTCTGGAGAAGTTTGAGGTCAAGCGTGAATCGGAGGTAAAATGTTTATGGAGTTCAAGGACTGCAAATCCCAGAAGCAGCAGAGGAGAGTTCATGGAAATGCTGAACCTTGCTTAGGAGCTCAGTGCCCTCTTGGGCTCTAATGGCACGTGGAAAACTCTTTAAAAGAAGATTTCTGGTGCGACCCAAAGCCCAGAGAGCCAAGGCTGGTGTAGGAACTGTTATCAGTGAGAGAACTGATAATGAGCTGACAGCAAAGAGCTCTGAGCTGATAACAGTGACAGCAGGACCAGGCTGCTGCCAGGCAAGGCCAGTTCCCTTCCCTGCCCACACAGAGAAGATGTTAAAAATGATAAAATTCTACAGAATCCCAGAATCCCTGAGGCTGGAAAAGATTTCCAAGGTCATGCATGGAGTCTCGGCTGTGCCCACCCTGTCCCCAGCCCAGAGCACTGAGTGCCACCTCCAGGGGACACCTCCAGGGATGGGCACTCCAAAGCTCCCTGGGCAGCCCCTGCCAAGGCCTGAGCTCCCTTTCCATGGGCAAATTCCTGCTGCTGTCCAAGCTGAGCCTGGCCTGGCCCAGCCTGAGGCCGTTCCCTCTGCTCCTGTCCCTGTTCCCTGGCAGCACAGCCCGACCCCCCCGGCTGTCCCCTCCTGGCAGGGACTTGTGCAGAGCCACAAGGTCCCCCCTGAGCCTCCTTTGCTCCAGGCTCAGCCCCTTCCCAGCTCCCTCAGCCCCTCCTGGGCCTCCAGCCCCTTCCCAGCTCCCTGCCCTGCCCTGGACACGCTCCAGCCCCTCCAGGGCTCTCCTGCAGGAGCCACAACTGGACACAGCCCTGGAGCACAGAGGGACAATCCCTGCCCTGCTCCTGCTGGACACACAATTCCTCACCCAGCCCAGGTGCCAGTGGCCTCTTGCCCACCTGGGCACCCCTGGGCTCGTGTCCAGCCCCTGTCATCAGCACCCCCAGGACTTTTCCAGCTTTTCCAGCCCCTCTGCCCCAGCCTGGAGCTCCATGGGGTTGTTGTGACCCAAGGGCAGGACCCAGCCCTGGGCCATTTGCACCCATTCACCTCAGAACAATTCCAGCAACACCCTCTGTGTCGGGATCCCCAGAGATTTGCCCTCCCTGAGCTCCAGGATGCATCCAGGTGGGACAGGATATCAGCCCCATGCTCCTCCCTCCCCACCACCCCTCTGCTCGGGACAAAACCCAACAGAATTCCCAGGGTGGAGGCTTGGAGGTTCCCCACATGTGGGTGCAGAGCCCAACTCCCTGAAAGCTCCATCCCAACCCCTCTAAACTCCCAGCACTTCCAGCCTGGACACCTCCCTCCAATCCTGGATTTCCTGACCTGGTGCAAGCCAGCAGCCAGTGCCAGGGAGGGACAGCCCTGGTGGCTCCATTCCCACCTCAGGCAGGATTTCTGTCCTGTCACAGGGAGATTTCCACACCTTCCTCAGCAGCATCAGCCTCATTCCCTGCCTTTCCCACCCTGGCTCCTCATTTTCATGCCCTGACAGCTCCACTTCCCCTCCCAGTGTGGGATTTGGGGCTCAGGCAAGGGAAGAGACAGTACAGAAAGAAGAACACCAGAAAAGGTGGGAAATGCTGCGCTTCCCTGGAGATGAAGCTTCTGTTTTCCTCATTGTCCCAGTGAGGGAATTTCAATGTTTGGCAGAGCAAATCTTAAAGTAAGATTCCACACCTGCACTGTCCCAGCCAAAAACACCCTCCTGCCCAGCAGATCCACTGGCAGGAATTCCCACTGTGGCTGTGTCCACTTCTGCAGGAGAGACCTGGAGGGGCTGGGTCACATCCAGGGAAGGGAACAGAGCTGGGAAAGGGGCTGGAAAACTCCTGAGGGAGCTGGGAAAGGGGCTCAGCCTGGAGAAAAGGAGGCTCAGGGGGGACCTTGTGGCTCTGCACAGTTTCCCACCATTCCCAGCCCCATCTGCATCATTCCCTTGCCACCAGGAACCCAGAGAGAACTTTGGGATTCAGCAAATTCCCATCACGAGGCAGCACAACCCCAATTTCAACCCCAGGAGCTCCAGATCCCCATCCCTGCCTGGAGAACTTTTCCTGCCTCATATCCTTGTGGAGTTTGACCCAGGCCACAAAGAAAAGCCCAAACTCCTGAGTTAAAACCCTCCCAGTCCTTTCCAGTTCTTCTCAGGACACCTGCCTGCAGGTTCCCAGTTGCTGAGCACCTGTGAGGTAATAAGAACAACTCCTTCTCCTTCTCCTTCTTTCTCCTTCTTCTCCTTCTCCTTCTCCTTCTCCTTCTCCTTCTCCTTCTCCTTCTCCTTCTCCTTCTCCTTCTCCTTCTCCTTCTCCTTCTCCTTCTCCTTCTCCTTCTCCTTCTCCTTCTCCTTCTCCTTCTCCTTCTCCTTCTCCTTCTCCTCACTATTATTATTATCACAATTATCATTACTATTATCATCATTATCATTATTATTATCATTATCATTATCATCATTAGGGGATCTTTATTATTATTCTTAACTCGATAATAACTCAAAATAATAACAACAACAAAGATAAAGAGAGTAAATAACAACAATTACTCCTACTGCTGCTGTTCCCACATAATCAGCTGTCAAATTGTGCTGGCTGGAATATTCAAACCCACCTCCAAATCACTCTGAAAAGGGAACTTGGAGAGTCCTGAGCTGCTGGGCTGCCAAGCAGGGCAAGTTCCAAACATCTTCTACCACCTTAAAATGGAAATAAAAGGCACTTGGATAAGGAGAAGCCCTGGCTGGTGGAGCACATGGTGAGGAGAGCTCAGAAAAGGTCTTAAAAACCCAAATGATGGAAGCTCAGGAAGCTCCCAGTCCTCCTCCATTGATTCCCCCTCCCTGCCTGAGCCAGAAAATTCCCGGGATTCTCATTTCCTGGGATCAGGGGATTGAAAACCATCCAAGCTCCACTTGCCCACTGTCCCCTGGCAGTTCCCACACGGAGTCTCCTCCTCAGCTCCGTGCCAGGGAGAGCAGTTTCTGGGAAAGCTGCCACCACTTCTTCCAATCAATTGTTTTAAGATGCCACCACTTCGGCGGGGCTGGAAGTGCCACTCTTGGGGGACATCTGAAAATAATTCCTTCGTTTTTTAGGTCAAATGTTGCCCTGCAGCACCGCAGAGCCCACATGACAGGAGGAACTGAAGGGAGAAGTGGCCAACTCCGGAACTGAGATGCCCAGCACAGAGCTCCTGGTGTGGTCCAGGCTGGAATGTCATTGAATATCCAAGGCACTGAGGTTTGGAGTCAAGAGGATGAGCTGAATCCAGCCTCTCCTCGGGGGCAAGGGAGGGGAGCAGCAGTTCAGGTTTCAACCTCAAGCGATACCTCATTCATTTAGGGAAAAAACCCAAGAGGGGATGTGAGGCTTGAGATTCCTCAGGAAATAAAAAAAAAAGGGGGGGGAAATCCAGCAGTCCAAGGCCTAATCCATGTGCTGTGACAGCTCTTTATCAGCCCATAAAGGAGCAATGAACACAATAATTCAATTTTGCCTCAGTAAAGGCTCGGCTGGAAGGGAAACCTGAGCTTGTTACAGTTTTCCGCCTGAACAACAGCAAAAAAATCCAGCCAAGATGGAAGATTTGGAATGCCTGGGATCAGAGGAGGAGCTGGCAGCACCTGGAGCAGCAGCAATTCCCTTTGGAACACCCAGCTGGGTGAGGAGCAAATGATGCTCCGGACACCTTGTCTGCTCCACTTCTGCCTGCCCAGCCTTAAGTGGAGCCCAGTTTGAGAAAATTGGGGTGGATTGTCCCAGACTGCATCCCCAGGGATTGGATCAAACACACACAGGCACCTACAGAGGGCCAAGGAGGAAGGGCAGGAGCCAAAATCCCCACCTTGACCTGCTGGGAGCCCCAAATAATCCCCCAGGAGCAGGGGTCCCCTCTGCTCAGGGCTCCCCAAATCCTAAACTCACACCCCAGGCACACTCAGCAGAGCCAGGAATTGCCAGGATATTTTTTGTTCCCAGCCAAAGGTTTTTTTTTTTTTTTACAGAAGTAAGAATTTGCAGAGTCGGTCAAACCCCAGAATTCCATGGATTTTGGTTTTG
>VYXD01001444.1:42026-55473 GCA_013397195.1 Hylia prasina
CCTTGTCCCCAGTCCCTCTGCAGCTCTCCTGGAGCCCCTTCAGGCCCTGCCAGGGGCTCGGAGCTCTCCCTGGAGCTTCTCCTCTCCAGGTGAGCACCCCCAGCTCTCCCAGCCTGGCTCCAGAGGGGCTCCACACCTGGACCAGTTCTGGACTTGTTCCAAAAACTCTACATCTTTCCTGTCAGAAAAATTAGGCAATTTTGGTCTGACGTTAGAATTTGGGATTCCAGATGCAGACTGCCTTTTTCCACCTGCCAGATTCGGGATATGAGGCTGCAAAAGGTGAGCAGGAAGATGCCAGAATAGCCAGAATTTCCCAGTAAGGAATCCAGTCCTTCCCAGGACTCCCAGTTGCTGAGCACCAATGAGGCCACAACTCAGGGAACTGTTCCCAGATAACCATCCATGGGATTGTGCAGTGCAAATCCCAAGCTGGGACATGCAAATCCACCTCCACAGGAATCTGTGCCCTCTGGAAAGAGAACTTGAACAGAGCTGAGGGGTGGCCAAGGAGGGCAAATCCCAAATGTCTTCTACAACCTTAGATTGAAAATAAAGGCACTTGGATAAATTCTCATTTCCAAGGCCAGCTTGGATGGCACTTGGAGACACCTGGGACAGTGGGAGGTGTCTCTGCCCGTGGCTGGGGTGCTGCTGGATGATCCTTAAAATCCCTTCCAACCCAAACCACTCTGGGATTCCCTCTGAGGTGACTTTGCCTGGCTGCTGAGCTCCCTTCTCTACGCTGCTCCTACATCATGAGGGCAGATATGAACCTGAGCAAGGTGAAGTGTCCCAGCCCTGCTGCATCTCCTGGAACACTTCGGAGCCCTTTCCATGCCCTCATTCCAGCCAGGAAGCAGCTGACAGTAATTGCTCGTCCTGCTTTGCTTCCAAGCCGAGGAGAACGAGGGCCAGGGAACAATAGAGGAGAAATGACACTTGTGGAACGACGCTGCTGTAAAGGCTTAAACAATCAACCCCGACAAAGACATCCCGAAGTGTCCAATTGTTCCAGGGGGAGGGAGGGGAGCTGCGCAGGGACTCTGTGTTCAGACTCACAAATCAGGGAAATCAGGGAACAGAAACGGCACCTGGGGCCACCCCAGTCATCACCGAGGGGAGTTCATTAATAAAAGGCCCCAGGAAAGAACAGATGGCTCCGTGGGGAACTCCAGGAGGGTATTTAGGCTGCCCCAGCAGGCAGTGGCTTGTTTGGAAAACTGCTCCTAATGAAGGGAATGATAAATGACTGGGAGCAAGAGAGAAGAGGGAGATCAGAAGAGCCGAACTGGAGCTTGAAAAACAAACAGCCCAAAGTATTCAAACAAATCAGCTCGAGGTCTGTGCGGGATTTGTCTCCGTTTGTGCCTCCGTTCAGGTCAGGAGAAGGGTTTGGAGCAGAGCTCTTCATCTTCACTTGGTGTGCTCTGCTCCTGGCCTGGAGCAACATGGAAATCCTGCCCAGCTCCAAGCCCTGGGTGTCCCTGGGTGTCCCTGGTGTCCCTGGGTGTCCCTGGGTGTCCCTGGTGTCCCTGGGTGTCCCTGGTGCCCCTGGTGCCCCTGGTGTCCCTGCTGTCNATTCTCAGCCGTCATTGCACTTAACAATCATTTATCATATGATGATTATGCAAGTGCAGTTGCACATGATCCGGTAAAACAAAGCTAAATGTTTGTTCCTGAGGCCTGGTTCTCTTCCCAGGTCCTGCCAGGCCCAAATCTTTCTTTCCACTCTCTCCCACCCTGAATATATTGTATAGAATTCCCGTGATTTTAGAAACATTTTAACCCTTTGCTATCATCCCTGTGTGTCCCCATGTGCAGGGAGGGCAGAGCAGGCCCAGGCTCTGCTCCAGGCCCAGCAATGGCCCCAGAGCCAGGGCAGGGACTGAGCCCAGCAATTCCCCTGAAATTCTGCCCTGGGCAGGGACCAGAGAGGGGCTGGACTCTCCTCCCTGGGGATATGTAGGAAATTCAGGCACAGAAAATTCTCAAAACCTCGTGCACGCAGGCCCAAACACAGAAAGGGATACGGGATTCGACCTGAGGCCTTCCACATCTAGACACCACAAGCAGCAATGTGGATTTGTAGTTGTGAAGGACAAAGCTCACGTATAAATTTTAAGAAATGGATTTAATAAAAAGAAAAGTGATAAGACAATTAGGAGATGGAAAAATGCAAATTACGACCGGCCAGGTGACTTGGCGTTTAGCCGAGTCCACCATTTGCTGTTCCAGAGGTTTCCTTCAAATACCCTTTCTAACATTTTTCCACTAATTAGTTCCCATATTCCAGGAGCTGTTTAGCATGTCTCCTCTTTGGGTCCATTTTTCTAGAGCATGTGTTTTTCTTGGCTGCATCTTCTTTATCTTCTCCATCCTGGGCTTTGGCCCACGCTCTCCACAGTGGGTTGGTGTTGATGGTTGGTGTGTCAGCACCACATCTTTTACTGGATGTTATCCCCACCAAACACACNTTTTTCCACTAATTAGTTCCCATATTCCAGGAGCTGTTTAGCATGTCTCCTCTTTGGGTCCATTTTTCTAGAGCATGTGTTTTTCTTGGCTGCATCTTCTTTATCTTCTCCATCCTGGGCTTTGGCCCACGCTCTCCACAGTGGGTTGGTGTTGATGGTTGGTGTGTCAGCACCACATCTTTTACTGGATGTTATCCCCACCAAACACACAGTTCAAGCACACTAAATCCACTGCTGTGCTTAAGTTTCACTAGTATTTCACTAATAACAGAAATAAAAACTTATACCTTACGAAGTTATTCATCATATAGCACACAGCTTAATATTTGCAAAAACCCAGCTTTATAATACACACTTATAACAGTAGTTTAGATAGGAACATACTAAGCTAGGTAGTGGAAAGTTTTAAAGTTTGGATGTAGAAGTAGTCACAGAAATAGTAAGAAGTTTTAAGGTGTAACAAATAGTTTTGTGTGTCTTTATATGGTTGGTTAAGAAAGCCCGCATTGCAGCCAGAGGTGTGATACAAATTAATTGGGGATTGGTGTGGAAATGGAAACAATCTGTGTGGCAGGAGTTTAGTGGCTAAAATAAACCTTTTAAACACCTTGTACCCTGTGCTCTTGTGACCACTGACCACGGACAGCTCACCTTTAACTTGTGCAGTGAAGCCGTTCTCACTCCTTCATGAGACTGAGGCAATAAATCACGCTTTAAACATCTCTCGTCTCTCTTGCATAAACCCGACAGGGACATCCCAGAATATCCACAATCCCATGCCCTGAGCTCTGGGATGATCCCAGGTGAGCACTGTGGGCCCTTCCAGCCTCACCCATCCCGGGATTCTGTGCCATGAATTGTGGCTTAGGCGCAGCACACAGTTTAAACCACGTCGCAGGTTTACTTGCTGAGCCTGGGTGAAATCAAGCCAGGTCCTTACAGAAATAAATAAATCCATCCATCCACCTTTACAGAAATAAATAAATCCATCCACCCTTGCAGAAATAAATAAATCCACTAAACCCAGGCCCTGTTTCAATGCCTGGGAGGCTGCAGAGTTCTGGACTTTTTTTTCAGGAAGCTGAACCAAGTCAAACACCACCAGAGCTCGTAGTTAAACCAGTTTGAAAAAGAGAACAAGATGTTCCCAGAACTCCACTCAAATGGAGTCCTGAAAAATCCTTTCCTGTGAGGGGCTGGGCTGGAATTCCCAGAGCAGCTGTGGCTGCCCCTGGATCCCTGGCAGTGCCCAAGGCCAGGTTGGACACTGGGGCTTGGAGCAGCCTGGGACAGTGGGAGGTGTCCCTGCCCATCCCAGGGGTGGCACTGGGTGGGCTTTGAGGTTCTTCCCAACCCGTCCATAATTCCACATTTCTCTCATTCAGCTGCAAACAGATTTCTTTCCCAGTTTGGTTGGTTCTCAGATGATCCATCAGGCACAGCTGCAGCTGCAGAGCCATGGATTCCATGAGCATTCCAGGGGAAAGGAGAGGTCAGGGGAATGTTTGACCTTTCTATCATCCTCTGGTCATCTGCAGGCTCGGACTTCAGAGAATCCCAGAGTGGCTGGGGTTGGAAGGAATCTTAAAGATCATTTTGTTCCATGTTGCCGTGGGCAGGGACACGTCCCACTGTCCCAGGCTGCTCCAAGCCCCAATGTCCAACCTGGCCTTGGGCACTGCCAGGGATCCAGGGGCAGCCACAGATTTTTGGGGCATTATGAAATCATAAAATATGGACAAGAAATAGGAAATTACCTGAGATCATCCTTTTGGCTGAAGTCCCAACCACGAACCCTCATTTCAGAGCTGACCAAAACTCCAAACTTCTTTTCTCTTCAAAGTTTTGACATTTCTAATCTTCCAAGTATTAAAGCAGATGGAGCAGCTGCAGCTGTGCCAGCAGGGATGGAGGTTGGATTTTAGGGCAAGGCTCTTCCCCCAGAGGTGCTGGCACTGCCCAGGCTCCCCAGGGAATGGGCACGGCCCCGAGGCTGCCAGAGCTCCAGGAGCCTTTGGGCAGCACTGCCAGGGATGGACAGGGGGGATTGTTGGGGGTCTGGGCAGGGACAGGGTGGGACTGGATCATCCCTGTGGGTCCCTCTCAGCTCAGGATTTTCCATCATTCCTTAAAAGTTTTTCAGCAATTTCCCAAGAAGTGCCCAATCCAGAAGAAAACAAGAATTAAACCTGGTTTTCATTGCTTCAATTGCACCTCCTTCCCAGAGTCCATTATAAACCTTTCAATCCTCATTTTAAACTATATCCTATCTTATAGAAATTCTCTTACTTCGTATTTTCCTGTTATTTCATGACTAATCAATGGAATTATGCACTGACTAATACCAGCATGTCATAACACGACACAGCATCATTTCAATCTCCTCCTCTTTTACCCAAAAATGCTATTTTTAACAGCATTAAGGGCAGTTTCTGCCTGGCACCGATCAAAACATCTTTTTTTCCCCCCTCATAGGATAGTTTGGTGCTTTGACACAGAAGAGAAAGGAAGATGAAATATTTCAGTCAGCTCTCAGCAGAAGTTACTCCAAATTATTTGAGAATCAAATAAAAAAATCAAATGGAAGTTGATGGGATGTTTGAACTGAGTGTCACTCTGTGTGTACACCACCACATTCAATACCCAGAAATAGCTGAAAACTGTGAAAAATACAAAATAAAACATGATAAAAAATATATTTTTAACTCAAAACCCACTCTACAATTACATAAAATAAGGTTATCTCCCCAACAATTCCCAGAAATAGCTGAAAACCCTGAAAGATACAAAATAAAACAGAATAAAAATAATTTTTGAATAAAAAGCCCCACTGCAATTATGGAAAATGAGGCTGTTTCTCACACAAAGGTGCAGCAGGAGGAAAGGAGCCATGATCTGTTTGATTTTTGATCCCAAATCTGGCTCCATCCTGGTGCAAAAGCCTCTCCCTTTGAAGCTGGAGCAGCCACTCCTGGGAGAGCAGCAATAAAAAAGGGATTGGCTTGGGAATTGTGTCCCTCAAAGGGAAGGAAGTGATAAAAAAATCCATGATTCCAAATTCTCCTCATTTCTGCAACACTTCTGTGCCGCTCCTCATGAACAGCCACCCCTTATCTCCAAGGTTTCCCTTCAGGTGACCTGGGATACTCTGGGAAAATTTAAAATTCCAGGGGAACTGGAATCTATGTGCAGCCTCTCCAGGACTCTTTGTTTGTAGGGAAAGATTTTTGTGGAATTCCAGAATATCCTGAATGGAAGGGACCCACAGGGATCACCCAGTCCCACTCCAGGCCCTGCACAGGCATCCCAAAATCCCACCCTGTCCAAATGCCCCTGGAGCTCTTTTAATTAGGCTTTTAAAAAAATGACATAACAAAACAAAGGTGCAGGTTTCCAGGCACTCAAACATCCTTTGGAATGCGGGGCCACCATCACATTCCCAGGCTTCCCAAAATCCAGCAGGATTCTCCAGCCCGATGTCCTCAGCAATTAAAAGAGAATGAAAGAGGTAAAATTAAAAATAATTAAATCTGGGATAGTGGAAGGTCCCTTCTGACAGAAACTGATCCATGGTTCCCACTTTTCCCACCTGGGGAAGTGGGAAGGGTTTGCAAGGATGAAGGGAAGGGAAGGGAAGGGAAGGGAAGGGAAGGATCTTGAGAATTAATAGTTTCTAATGCCAAACATAGATTAGGGTGAAGATATAGTCCTGCTTCACAGGGTACCACAACTGACTACTTACTGTCACTATTGAGCTCATTAAATGTCTGAATATTGCAAATACAATCAAGCAATAAAATTGAGCTACGGTAACTCTTTCAATAAAGGGCAACAGGGAAATAGTATATATAACACCTTGGTCTCACTTGTTTTGAGCATCTTCTTCCTACTTTCTGTCACATACTAACCCATGAAGGAATTTTTGGCTTCTGTATCAAACCCCATGGGACGCAAATCAAAACACAGGACACAAATTTGGTATTCCAAATTAGGTTATTTGACAAGACTGCTTCTCTACTGTAAATAATTGCTCTTTGGTATGTGTGAAAAGAAAAGCTGATAAGTTACTTCCTCACAATAACCAATATTGAGATCTTCCTCACTCATACCTGNCAGCCCCACCAGCAGCACCCAAACCCTGTCCCCAGGGGCCACCTCCAGACTCCTCCTGAGCCCTCCCACAGACAGTGACTCCAAACCTCCCTGGGCAGCTCATCCCAAGGCCTGACCACTCTGCCAGGGAAATTTCCTTTCCCAATCTCCAAGCTGAGCCTCCCCTGGTGCAATTTGGGGCCATTTCCTCTCCTCCTTTCCCTGCCCCTCCTGGCAGGGACTTGTGCAGAGCCACAAGGTCCCCCCTGAGCCTCCTTTGCTCCAGGCTCAGCCCCTTCCCAGCTCCCTCAGCCCCTCCTGGGCCTCCAGCCCCTTCCCAGCTCCCTGCCCTGCCCTGGACACGCTCCAGCCCCTCCAGGGCTCTCCTGCAGGAGCCACAACTGGACTCTCCTGTCAGGGAGTTGAAGTTTTATTTCCATGTCACTGATTTTTCCTTGGATCAGGGGGTGAACCTGTGTTCACTTTGCTTTCCCTGTTGATTTCACTTCAACCCAACCACTCCCTCGATTCCATCCAGCTCCAAAACTCAGAGCTTTCTGCAGAGTTCTCCTGGAAGATTCCTAGCAAACATTCCTTGGATAATAATGGAAAAGCAACTCTTGGCAGAGAGAAGACTTTCCAGGTGGCCAATTAACTTTAACGAGTTTTTCCTGCTCTTTTTGTGTCCCTTATTTGAAAATACCTCGTGAGGTTGTTGGGAGCCTTCTGGGGGGCTGCTGGCTTCTGCAGGCTGCAGTGATTTAGGGAAGCTTAGGGAGAGGGGGAGACTCTCTCTGAGTTCAGATGAGCAGATGCCTTTTGTTTGTGACACCTCTCAAAGTGCTGGCCCTGCCTGGGAGCTCAGACAGGACTCAGATGGAAATGCCTGGCTCCTCTTTTCTTTGTAGGCTCTTTGTAGGTTTTATCTCTCTCTCTCTTTTTTAAATTGATAAAAAGAAGTTCAATTTTAGCTTTTAATTTGGGCCTCATTGTCAGGACCCAAACCAATCCTCTCACTATGACAGCAATCTGCACTTTGGAGGTTTTTGCACTTTGCTTTCAAGCTGCATCAGGTGTCTCCTATAATTAAATTAATTTCCACCTATTCTTCTTTACTTCTCCCATCTCTCCTTCAGTGCATTCCTGAGGTAATTGCAGCTCTTTGGAATTCTTCTCATCGAGTGTTTCTGTCATTGGCAATGGCCAGGGAGCTGCTTGAGGAACATTCTGTCCCTGGATTTCTGGGGATGAGCCCAGAGGTGCCCAGGTGGGCAAGAAGGCCAAGAACATCCTGGGCTGGATGAGGAATTGTGTGTCCAGCAGGAGCAGGGCAGGGATTGTCCCTCTGTGCTCCAGGGCTGTGTCCAGTTGTGGCTCCTGCAGGAGAGCCCTGGAGGGGCTGGAGCGTGTCCAGGGCAGGGCAGGGAGCTGGGAAGGGGCTGGAGGCCCAGGAGGGGCTGAGGGAGCTGGGAAGGGGCTGAGCCTGGAGCAAAGGAGGCTCAGGGGGGACCTTGTGGCTCTGCACAAGTCCCTGCCAGGAGGGGACAGCCGGGGGGGTCGGGCTGTGCTGCCAGGGAACAGGGACAGGAGCAGAGGGAACGGCCTCAGGCTGGGCCAGGCCAGGCTCAGCTTGGACAGCAGCAGGAATTTGCCCATGGAAAGGGAGCTCAGGCCTTGGCAGGGGCTGCCCAGGGAGCTTTGGAGTGCCCATCCCTGGAGGTGTCCCCTGGAGGTGGCACTCAGAGCTCTGGGCTGGGGACAAGGTGGGCACAGCTGGGACTCCATGACCTTGGAAATCTTTTCCACCCTCAGAGGTTCTGAGAAAACAAAGCCCTGCACGTGTCTGCAGGAGTGAGGCACCTTGGTGAACCCCTGGACTTGATTTCATCCCCCAAATCCCTCAGCAAATACTTCTGGTCAACCCCCCCCTGCCATGGGACTCCAGCTGGGCCCTGTGGTTTGGCCACACTTCCCATTGAAAGAACCCATCGCATTTCTGTGGATTCTCACATGAGGAACACCACTATTGTCCTTTCCTAAATGCCAGCATTTAGGGACTGTGTAATTCCCACCAGAATAACCCCGGGAGGGGGCTCGTGCTCCTCACAGTGCAATTAAGGAGGGGTTTTAGACCACAGCTGTTTTTAGAGCTCCCCGAGGTCGGCAGGAATGTCCTGGGCAGTGGGGATTGGGATGCTGGGATTTACAACCCTCTCCCAGTCACTCGGATTGCTCAGAGTCAGCGGAGGCTGAGGAGCAGAAAATCCTCCCCGGGGTGAAATGCTGGATTTCTCAGAGGTGATTCACCCTCCCAGCACAGAGAAATCAGGGACATCAGCACCTAAAGGGATCCAGGAGAGCTGCAGAGGGACTGGGGACAAGGGCTGCAGGGACAGGACACAGGGAATGGCTCCCAGTGCCAGAGGGCAGGGCTGGGTGGGATCTGGGGCAGGAATTGTTCCCTGGCAGGGTGGGCAGGCCCTGGCACAGGGTGCCCAGAGCAGCTGTGGCTGCCCCTGGATCCCTGGCAGTGCCCAAGGCCAGGTTGGACACTTGGAGCAGCCTGGGACAGTGGGAGGTGTCCCTGCCATGGCAGGGGTGGCACTGGGTGGGATTTAGGGTCCCTCCCAACCCAAACCATTCTGGAATTCCGTGATTCTGTAATTAATTCCAAGCACACACAGATCAGGGCAGAGCTCTGGATTAGTCCCACCACCAGGAATTTTCTCACCTCACAAACCAGTGTTACACAGCCCAGAGAACTGAGAACCTTCACCCAGCCCTCAGAGGGGACAAACAGGGGACAACCCCAGCCAGGAAGGTGTCACCTGCAGCAGGGCTGGGAACACCACAGCTCTGAGAGCAAATAAATCAAATCAACAACAAACAATAAACACCACAGCTCTGAGGGCAAATAAATCACTGTTACCAGAGACTATGAAACTGATGCGAAAAATGCTCTTAATAAATCTGGGTTTTTTTACCACATTCTGGTCAGAATTTTGTTGTATTTCCAGTGGTGCCAGTGACAGGACAAGGAGCAGTGGCCATGAAACTGAAACACAACAAATTCCACCCCAAACAGAGAAGTTCTTTCCACGGAGCCCTGGAACAGCTGCCCAGGGAGGTGATGGATTCCCCCTCTCTGGAGACATCCCAAACCCACCTGGATGTGTCCCTGTGTCACCTGCTCAGGGTGACCCTGCCTGGGCAGGGGGTTGCACTGGGTGATCTCCAGAGGTCCCTTCCAACCATAACAATTCCGGGATTCTGGGATCTCAACCCCTGGAGCAGCAGGTCGGGCACCAAAAAGAACCTGGTGGTTTAACCTGGCAGCCAAAGCCCACCCAGACATGTGGGCACTCCCTCCCTCCCAGGGGATGGGGAGAGAACTGGAAAAATGGGAAAAAATGTGGGCTGAGATGGAGGCAGGTTAATAGGACACAAAAAAAAAGAAGGGAAAGGTATGGAATCATGGAATGGTTTGGGTTGGAAGGGACCTCAAGGCCCATCCAGTGCCATGGCAGGGACACCTCCCACTGTCCCAGGCTGCTCCAAGCCCCAATGTCCAACCTGGCCTTGGGCACTGCCAGGGATGAGGAGCAGCACACCCAATTCCCACCTCCAGCCCTGCCCATGTCCTGCACAGCAAACAAAGCCTTTGGCTCCGGAGGTTCTTGGAAAACTCCTTTTGCAGCCCAAGCTTCTGCAGCTTTGCCTTCCTGCTGACTGTCCTGCTTCCCCTGGCAGCAATCCCAAACTGCAGCACCAGGTGCACCAGGTCAGTGTTGGTTTCCTTCCCCTTCCCCTTTGGGCTGGGTGCAGCTCCTCTGGAATTGTTTTTTCTCAGTAGAGGGCAGGGAATTGTTTGTAGGGGATTCCAGGGATTATCAAAGGAAACTCTCTACACTTTCCAGTGGCTGGGACAACTGGGAATATTCCACCCTCAGAGTGAGCAGCTTGGAGCTTCATGCCCATGCCAGGAGCACTCCTGAAGTCCCCTCATCCCTAATATTTAAGGAATGAGAATATTTCATTCCCAACATTCCCTGAGCAGAAGAGTGGGAATGCTGCCTGTGCACCACTGGGATAATGAGCATCCTGCTCCTGGCTCCCTCCTGTCTCTCCCAGGTCCCAGTGGCCACGGCTGGAACAGACCCTGTGACATTGTCATCCTGCTTGTCACCCAAACACGGGGAACAGCCAGGCTGCAAGGACACTGAGTAGGGAGGGAATTTCCTCTGCTGCTTCCAGGGGGAGCTGGGGAGGGAAAATCCTGCTGAAAGCCTCTTCCTCCCTGCCTGTGACCTCCCCATCTGCCCTCAGCACAAAACTGAGCTGAGCTCAGCTCCTCACCACAGGGAGCAGCTCTGCAGGAGCTGGACATTCCCCAAGGAATGCTGGACATGTCTCCACCAGGCTCTGCTGAGAAGCTTCGTGTGAGCCTCCAGCAGAATTCCCAGCTCTGAAACCCTGCTGAGGTGGCAGAGGGATTCCTCTTGGGATAAAGTGCACTATACTGTCAGGACACATGGAATTATGGAGTGGTTTGGGTAGGGAGGGAATTTAAATCAGCCCTGACACCTCCCATTGTCCCAGGCTGCTCCAAGCCCCGTCCAGCCCCACCTTGGACACTTCCAGGGAGCAGCCACAGCTTCCCTGAGCATCCCCAACTCCTCTGTTCCTGCAGAACCCAGCCAGGGGCCTCTGGCAGATTCAGTGGAATCTCACCATCCCACAGAACTCCCCTCAGGGTTTTCCTAAGCCAGATTCCCTCCGTGCCAGCAGCACCCTGCACTTGGCAGCCCAAGAACAACCCATCCCCAGCAGGGATTAAAGCCCTGCTGGGATCCCAGCATCCAACATCCTTTAGAAAAGCAACCTGGAATACTTCAGGGATGGAATCTGTCCATGCCAAGCTCCCCCTCTTCCTCCTCCTTGTCCAGCCTCTCATTTGCTGGAGTTTGTGTTTTTCCAAGGGCTCTTCAGTGGGATGTTCAAGGAAACTCCTGCCAGCACCCAAGTTGGAGAGAAGTGAATCATAAAATCTCAAAGGCCAATTAAAGCCCCTCATATTTTAAACAATGCTGATGATTTTTAAGCTTGTGCTTCCAGGCCCTAAGTTGAAAATAGCTGGGGGGGAGGTCTGTCTTAAAATTGCAGCTTTCCAGAACTCGAAAGGAGCCTGAAAAGTGGAATGGATTCAAACTGACAGGGAGGAGGTTTAGATGGGATATTGGGAAGGAATTCTTTATCCTGAGGATGGGCAGGCCCTGGCACAGGGTGCCCAGAGCAGATGTGGCTGCCCCTGGATCCCTGGCAGTGCCCAAGGCCAGGTTGGACATGAGATGATCCCTAAAATCCATCCCCACCCAAACCAGTTTGTGATTCCATGAGAGAATGGAGCTCCTGGCAATGCTGGACACATCCTGGGAGGCTCTTTGGGCAGAAATAACCTGGTCCCATCCTAAGAGAAATCCCTGACTCCAACAGCCCTGGTTTATATCCCAAAGCCTTCCTCCCTCAGCAACAGCTCAGCAAACAGAGCTGATCCCACCATGGGACAGGGATGAGTTTCAGGGCTCAAATCCCACATCCAGCTGCAGGAGCCCATGAGCCAGGCTGACTTTTGCCATTCCAGTCCTTCCCTGGATGATGCCCAAGCGACACATCCCTGGCTGCTGGTGCCCAGCTGCTCCTGCAGCTCCCAGGCAGGAGAGGATTTCCAGGGTGACGCTGAAACAGAAGATCCTGAAATCCTCTCACACTGCCAGTAAAGGGGATTTTGGATTCAGGGAGAAAATCCTTGTGTGCTCAAACTTCCTGGGATCAGGGCAGTGGAATTCTTTGATGGTGCAGTGCCCTCAGTCTGCTGGAGAAACCTCCAGAGTGCAACATTCCCCCATGGAAAAGATCAGGCAAAGGGATGGATTGAGGACATTCCCAAGATCTTCCCCATTTGTTGGCTGAGCAAACCTTTCCAAGCCAGAGCTGCCAGTTGTTATTTGAATCCTTTTCTCAAGGTTGTGGATCCCAAAAATCCACAAACAAGAAACCCAGTGGATTTAGGAGCAGAAAATTCCTCATTTTCTACCCTCAGAAAACCCGAGGTAGGGCTGAGGAGCTTCACTATTGGATTCCTTGGAAACAAAATTCAAGTCCAGGCATTCCAACTGCTCAGGCCTTTGGAAATGGCCATGGAATGGGACATTTCAGGCCCTGGTGTGGCTGCACAGCTCCTCTGGCTCACCAGTGTCCTGAAATTTTACTCTTGGAGATCCAGAAACTCTCAGAGCTCATGGGACAAATTGGGCTACGGACAATCAAAAAGGCTGGAACACATTCCAAGGTTTCCCTTCCTCCACAGGGATTTATGATCCCTCAGGGCACAAATATCCCTTTTTTTCCCTGGCACAACTGTTTGCTCAGTCCCAGCACTGCTCCAGTTTGATCCCCTCACCTCCATTCCGGTGTTTGCTGTTACCAGCTTCCCAAAATAATCCAGCTCTTGGTCTGGGAGCTGACTGGGCTCAACAAATTACAGCTCCCACTCCACCTCCAGTGAAAACAACAACAACAAAATTTCAAAAAGTGCCTATTGGAAACTATCAGTTATGGGGGAAATGGGAACTGCAGCTGAGGGGCAGCTGTGGAGGTTTATAAATAAATCCGGGTGCTGAGGCAGCTCCAGGGCCAGGCACGCTCCAGGCCCACTCCTGCCATCCCCCAAACCTGGGATAAAATAGGAAATGGGTCCCTCAGAGAGAGGAACATGGATGGTTCTAACTCACACCACATTCCATAATAAACTGAAGGGCCCCTGCCCAAAGAGCATCCAGGATTTTTCCTGCTGAATGCAGGAGAGCCCTGGAGGGGCT
>VYXD01001448.1:0-19618 GCA_013397195.1 Hylia prasina
ACCGAGCATCCCGGATGGGAATGTCACCGTGCATCCCGGATGGGAATGCCACCGAGCATCCCGGATGGGAATGTCACCGTGCATCCCGGATGGGAATGCCACCGAGCATCCCACGGGATCTGGGCAGCGCTGCAGGGCAGCAGGGCTCCCTCTCAGCCCGGGCATCCATCACCCGCGGTTCCAGCTGGCTCCCGGGCGCTGTCAGAGGGAATGGGCCCTGCCCAGCCGGGAGCAGCGGGCGGAGCTGGCAGGGAGGGAGGGATGGAGGAACCCTGCACCGGCGAGGACACGGAGCCCACCGTGCCAGCAACCCCCAGGAGAGGCTGCCGCGCTGGCACGGCCTCTCCCGGGCGGGGCAGCAGCGCGATGGCCTGGAGCAGCCAGCACCGGCCCCGCCCGCTCCGGGTCCCCGCTGGCGCCGGCACCAGAACCGAGCTCCCGGTGCCGGGGCTGCCGCGGGCTCCCGAGCGCCGCCGTGGCTTCCCTGCTCGTTAGCTCCCGGCCCCGCCAGCCGGCTAACGAGGCCGGAGCTGACAGAGGAGGATTACCCGCTCCCGGGAAGCCGGCGTGATTGTGTTTACTCCAGAACCTGGGCCGATTTACTTGTCGGTGCGCATCATTAATCTTCTTCTACAATCCCTTCCCCATCTGCTCCCACTTTTTAATGAACTGCCACTTGCCACACTCAATAAAATCAACGCTTTCCCGGGATCGCAGCAAGAGGGGAAGCAAGAGGCAAGGCAGGGAGGGAGGGATGGAGATAAAGAGATGCACTTTGCTTTGGGAAGGTGTTTTCCCATCTACACGGGCAAACAGAGCGCAGCAGCTCTCCCCGAGACACTTTTGGCTGCCTTGCCCCGAGCCAGTCACAAATAACCACATCAGACTGTGCCGAACGCGAGCCGTACAATGCCGAGTGTCAGCCCAAGTTTGATCCCAGCTCTGCTGTTCTACACAATTATTTTCAGCGCATCAATACTGCAGGCGGCACCGAGATTGTAGTTTTCCAGCTTGCTGGCAGCTCTGGGGATTCATCCGATATCAGGCTATTACCTTCTGATTACTTTCCTTGGCAGCCAACCCGTTTGGAGCTGGCAAATAAACAATAGGGAAGAGTGTGATGGGGAGCTTAGCTTTCAAATTACACTTTTCAATCATTTGTCACACCAAAGGTATAATGAGTGTTTCATACAAAACTCAAAAGGCTGCGGGGCTGGGGGTGGGGGGGCTTCACTTAATGTGGAGGGCGCCGGGTTTGGGTGGAGCTCAGAAACTTCGTTTCCATTCCTCGGGATTTTTGTTTGTGGATGCAGCCAGCCCAGCTGGGCAGGACCTGTTGGAAAAGCTCCGTGCTGGGGAAAAGAGCCAGAAAGCCCAGGGAAGGGGGAGGACAGGACAGATGCCATCCCAACACACCTGCAAGCACCTCCCTGTCCCTGGAGATTGCCAGGATCACTGCGTCTGAACTAATCCCTAAGCATTTGCTCCTTAACATCACTCGGGATCAGAGAACCTCATGTTAATGTGGCTCTAACGTAGAAATCCATACGAGCCATTGGATACTAATTAAATGCCATCATTCTATTGATATTCTCGGTGTTTATTGCTCGCTGCAATTAGCGCCGAGCCCTCACTGCCGGGGCACTGCCCCTGGCACGGAGCATCCCCTGCCCTTCCTGGCACGAAGTTTCCTGCGGCAGACTCGGAGGAGAAGCTGCTTTGGGAGTCAGGAAGCTGCTGCCTCACCCTCAGCATCCTCCCCCGAGCTGTTTCAGCCCCGTCTCCTCCTCAGGCTCGCAGTCCCACTGCCCGCACGTCAGACCGGAGCAAGGAATAGAAATCGCTCCTTAAAGTTCACAACCCGTCACTCCGGCTTTCAGAAATACAAGCAAAAATGGCAAAGCAGTAGGGGGAAAATCCATTTCTTTCGAGATGATCTTTCCCTGGAACATGTCCTGTTGATCTGCAGTCAGGGAAAAGCGAGTGTGTTTGTCTGAGATAGGGGAATCAGGTCTGTCTGAACTCTCCTCTGCTCCAAACTCCCCCCTTCAAAAGAGCTTGTAGGAAAAGAAAAGCCTTGAGAGAGAAATCTCTCCTGTTCCAAGCCCTTCCCTTTGGGAACGTGCCCCCTGAGGGAGGACCAGCCCTCCTGCCCCTCTCCTGTGCCAGTGGAAACAGCGGGATGCCTCTGGCAACACCCGCGGCAGTGCGGGCTGGTCCAGGCTCTCCCCGGCTGGTTTTGGGCTGGGTGCTGTGACCTCAAAGGCACTGGGGGCATTTAGGGTGGGGTGCTGTGGCCCCCAAAGCACGGGGGACACACTGGGGACTGCAGGGACCTGCTGCGTCCCGCCGTGCGGCTGAGCCGGGCACCCGTGGGGAGGGAGAAAGAGCCTTTATTCCTGCCGGGATAGAGGGACTGGGCAGGGTCTGGCTGCCGCAGCTCCTGGGGCACCAGCGCAGCTGTGTGAGACAGAGGCAGCCCGTGGGGCCGACGCGCGGGGCACCCTCATCAGCGCGGTGTCACCGGCGGCGCGGGGACACGGCCAGGACACGCTGCCATCGCCGGGGGGACACTGAGACCGGGGGCATCGCGGGGCCNCCCTGCGGGTCTCACCGGAGCCCCTCGCAGACCGCGGCGGCGTGGGGCGAGCGGTGCAGCAGTGCCCCCTCCCGTCCGCGCCGCGGGGACGGCCCGGGGCTCGCCCAGCCCCTGTGCCAGCGTCCCCCAGCGCTCCGCGGCCCTGCTCCGCTGCCGGGGGCCCGCTGTGCCCGGGACAGCCCCTCCAGCACCGGGGCTGCCGGCACCCGGCGCCTGCCCGGCCCTGGTGGCCGCTGCTGCTGCCTGCGGAAAGGGGACGCGGATCCGCACTAGCGGGAGAAACCGGAGAAAAATAAACACTTCGTCGAAAAGAAAGGGGAAAACCAGCAGCGTGACCTATAAACATCTGCTGCTGTTCCCTCCAGTTATTGCAGGGAGAGAAGGCAGAGATATTTCAGGCTGCTCGTACATCTGGGAAGGGGTTTGGGGTTTGCTCGCTTCCCCCACCCCCAGTCGCTTTCCAGGCTGTAAGAACCGCAGGAAGGATTAGAGCTAAACCTCCCTGTCATCATCTCGAGGCAGTGTCCCTAAATGCTCCCCAAAAGGGGTGTGCCGTGGGGACACCTGCTGCGGGGGTGGCTGGAAGGACTCACAGCCCCTTTCTAGCCCTGGGGACCCCACTGTGACAAGGGGACAGGCAGAGGGGCACCTCAGGGCTCCTGTCCAGGGGCTGCTCCTGCCCCCAGAGCTGCCACCGCAGCCAGAGATAAAGAAAGAAATGCTGTGTGTTCCCGTTTGCTCTCCTGCTGCCCGGATTCCCACCAGGGTGAGCAGCTCTCCCAAGGCAGCCCCCGTGGGGACCCACCCGGCCTCGGGGGAGCTGCCCGGGGTCTGCCCGAGGGCCACCAGCTCAGCCAGGATGCCCTGGAGTGGTCCTGGATGCTCATCCCCGAGTTACACGGAATTTCTCTGGAGAGAAGGTGCTGCAAAGTCCTGCCCTCCCTTCAGTCAGGTGCGAGCGGGGCTCTCCGAGGGAGGATGCAGCGGCAGGATGCAGAAAGGTGCGGGAGAACAGGGAAAGGCAGGGAGGAACAAAACCCAACTGGTGAACAGCATCGGGAAATCCCGCTGGGAGCTCAGGAGAGGAGCGGGAAGCGGTTGGTGTAACCTTGGAGACGGAGACAAGGAGCCCGGAGCGGAGGGAGCGCAGCGCCGGGGCGGGCAGCGGGAGGGGAGCATCGCACAGGGGCCCGGCACGGACGAGCCCCTTCCCACAGCTGGGCAGAGGGCCCGGGAATGGAGGGCCTGGAGGGGCACAGAGCAGTTCTGCAGAGAACCCGTGTCAGGGAGGGGGAACAGGAGGGTGAGGCAGGTGAGACAGCGGGAGAGAGAAGAGAGGTGGGAGGGTAAAGGGAGAGGAGCGGGGAGGAGGTGGTGGTGCAGGAGCAAGAGGAAAGATCAGACAGGAGCAGGGAAGAGCAGGGGTAAAAGCTGTACCCACTCCACAGCCAGAACTATCCATCCCATGAAGTGGTGTCCGTCTGGATAAGCCCTATCCATCCTCCAGAGGAGCAATGGCCGCAGTTCCCTTGGAACTTGGGCCGGCTTCTGCTTCTCTAACTTTCCATCCAGCCCATCCCTCTCCCTCTTGGCTCTCTCCCTTTGGCACAAAGCCCTTTGCTCAAACCTCCAGATTCCCTCCTGCCTGGCCCCCAGCTCGGCATGAACTGGGCACAGTCACACGTCCCTCGCTCCTCCCTGGAGGGAGCAGAAGGCCGGGGAGCCACTTCCCGCTACCTGGGCACGGGACACCTCGGGTAACACAGGGCATCAAACAGCCACAATTAGCTCTGATCTTAATTACACACAATACTGATGAGCTCATCAATTTAATCTAATTAGTCTGCAGAGCTCAATTGCCTGTCCCTTTTTCTTAAATAATGCGCTGTATAAGCCTATTGTCCCTTTGGATACAACCTGTTCACTCCCACCCTCCTCCAGCCGGGCACGGCTGGCCTGGCCACGTGCTCCTGTGGCACCTGTCACTGTCACCTCTGCATCCCTCTGGCCCCGAGGAGGGGAAGGTGCTTTCCCGAGGGGCAGCATCCAGGCTCCGGACATCCCACGGCTCTGGGCAGTGGTTGTCCCACCCAGGGATCCCAGCGAGCCCCCGGTGCCTCAGCCTCGCCCCCAGAACCTGCCCTGGCCCTGTCCCCAAGCGGGGATCAATGAAATCCCCTAAAAGCTCATAACTTGGAGGTAATTATAAGAAGCATCAATTACCCAGCGATGCAGGTTTCATGAATTCAATTAATTTGCATAGTGATCGATTGAGGCAGGGCCCCCGGGGCCCCGGGGAAGGGAGGACATTGTTCTGCACACCATTGATTCCACAATGTAAAACCAAAGCGCTCTCCCCTCATTCAGAGCTGCTCATTCAGCCATATTAACTTTCAGATCATTTATTTTTGTATGTCTTTCAACTCTGTTTGTTGCTATCACACAAATGCAGAGTATTACATTGTAGAGAATAATTGAATCAATACAGTCATGGTGCTCTGGGTCTCCCAGGCCCGCAGGAGCGCGGGAGCTGGCGGGAGCGCAGCCGGGGAGGGCTTGTTTCAACCTTTCCAGCGATTAAAACGCCCGTCTGCCTCTGGATTAACTTTCTGCACCGCGCGGTTGTTATTGTTTCGCCGGGATCGGAGCGGGAGGTGCCGGCGCTGGGAGAAATCCGCGGAGAGGCCACTCCCGGTCCCCGCGCGCCCCGAGGCTCCGTGTCAGGGCGCAGACACAGCCGAGCCCTCCTTCCCCTCGCCGTCCTTCTCCATTGCAGGCGGCCACACGCAAATCAGGGCCTGGGAGAGAGGCAGAAGCCCCTTGAAATGAAAAGCCACCGCATAAAGGAAGACTCCTTCAGATTGAAATGGCTCTGAAAAGAGACGGGTTTTAATTCCGCCTCCCCTCCCACTGGGATATTAGACAGCTAAATAGCAGCGCGCCTGTTTCCTTCAGATAACCGGCTCCCAATGAGCACCGTAATTGTCCCCGGCCCCTCTCCGGCGCCGCGCGGAGCAGGTCATTTACCGCCCGGCACACGCAGCTAAACACAAATCCATTTTCCAAGGGAAATTTCTATTCTTATCTGCGCTCTGCAAGAGGGTCGCACGCGGCCCCTGTTAATTGAAGCTTTGATGTTTGTTGGAGGAGGCCTCTGATCAGCCCCGCCAAGGGCTGAGCCGCCGGCACACGCCTGTGCCCACCGTGCCGGGCACGGCCGGGACGGCCGCTCGGGGAGGGGAATCCTGGCAAAGGAGGAGGCAGCACGGCCTCGGTGATGGAGCTGAGGTGCCCCGGGACCACCTGCCCCCAGCCCCGGGCCGGTGGCCCAGGTGGAGCTGAGCGTCCGCCCGGGGCTCTTCCAGTGATCCGGTGTCTTCTGAGTGCTTTGGCTCGTTTGCTGCAATATCCTCCAGCAAATCAAGCATCCCCTTCTTGGGATGTTTTCAATCTGTTTTATGTTGATTTTAATTAAAGAATTTGAAACTGAACAAACAGTTCGTAGCAGGTGGCCATACGAGTGTGAAATAAGCAAACTGTTCTCTCTGCCACAAACCCCACCAGTAAATTCCTTCAAATTAATCCCAGCCTCCGAGAGGCTGCCGGCTCTGTCTGAAGCAAGCCGGGCTCTGCTGTTCTCCAAATATTTGCCTTCATCCCAGTGCCAGGAGCTGGGGAGCAGGGATGGACAGAAACCATGTCCTCTGCAGGGATGCTGCCCGCCCACCTTCACTCACTCCCTGAGGGCAGGAGGGTGGATTTCCCATTGGGAAAATACTGCACCACGGATTTGGGAGCGGGTCCTGGCTGCACTCTAACGCCACCAGCATGAACCCAACACGAACCCATCCTAATCCTCCTCCTCGTCCAGGGCAGCACATTCTGCCCAAACATCCCTGCTGTGCTCCAGGACCACCCTCGGCTGCCAAGAGCTCCTGCCATGACCTTGAGGGAACAGAGGGAAAGGCCCCTGCCCAGGTAACAGTCTCTGCATATTGATGGCCCCCAGGGATGGCAGAGGCAAAGCACAGATGTCCACAAGCTTTTCTTCTTGCCTGGCTGTGCCGGAGACAGCAAGGGGAAAGAAAAAGCGAGGGAGAAGAAACGCACACACGTTCCCCTTCATCTCACACGCCCGCCCTCGCTCAGAAACCTTATCAGCATCTGTAAGAGATCACGCCCTCGCTCAGAAACCTTATCAGCATCTGTAAGAGATCACGTTTCACCCTCTGGAAAAGCCAGCAGAGAAGAGCTGCCAGCTCTGTTGGTGTCCTGGGCTCCATTTCCTGCCCCAGCCCAGAGGTACCCGGGGTGCAGGGGCATCTGGGGCCCTCAAACCATTTGCATCTCCCTCCTGCTTCCCACCTCACCCACTCTTCCCACGGCTCCAAGCACAGCCAGGGAATGAGCAGATTCCCTGTCACTCACCCCAGCTTTGGCGCCGACAGCATTCTGGGAGGGAAGCAGCTCTCACCTCACCCCACCCCAGCCAAGGAGCCACCAGCTCCCCATCCATTCCTGGGCCACACTTGTGCCTCGATCCCTTTTCCCCCTGCAATGCCCAGAGCATGTTTAACATCCCACTTTTCCTGTCTGCCCTTCAGGGTGGCCCAGAGCTCCCGGGAGCCCCAGTGTGCCCCCACCAGCCGAGCTACCCCGATAATTACGAGGTGTTCTACTTCCCTGGGATTACTGAGTTTTCCTTCCCTTCCCCTCAATAAATATGGATGCACAGCTGCTGCTAAACAGAACCAAGAGCAGTAAAGAGGGGCAGGCTGCAGGGCTCTGCTCCATCCCTCTGTGTGCTCCCGGTGCTGTCACTGGCCTGGATTCAGGCAGCTTGGAGGTGGATGGGGATTTTCCTCCCCAGGTGCCAGGCTCGGGTGTCTGTGAAGACAAAAGAATTCTAATAAACACCTGGGGAAGAAGATGGGATTTAATAGAAAACGAGGCAGCACAGCTTCTCCTGCAGCCTCACCCCAGAGCCTGGAAAGAAGTGTGGAGATTAAAGAGTTGAACACTTCCCGTGAAGGCACCACGGGAATGCCACATCCCAACGCTTCCTCCCGGCCTTTAAAGGAAAGGATACGCTCTGCTCCATTTATTAATCTCCTAATCACTAAATTAATTTCCATCTCAGTTACAGCACGCTCGGAGTCTATTAGTAAATCCTGGCCTGGCTGCTTGGCAACTTTTGTTGTAAGATTCCTATTAGATCATGTTTCAAACCGGCGGAGATGGAGCAATTATTATCTTAATAAGTCCAACATTAAAGGCACTGCAGCGGGGATGGAGCACTCCTGCTCACAGCCCTGCATCCAGGCACGCACAGCACACCTGGATGGATCCCACACCTCCCACCTGTGGAGAGCCCCCCCCGCCTCCCTGAGCATCCCGGGCCTGCTCCATGCCGCTGCAGATCAGGGCTGCTCTCCTGCTGGGCTCCATTCCAGAGGCTGAGGCTGCCATTCCAGGGAGGAACAACCAGGAACGTTCTCTCTCGCCCATGAACTGATTTTTGCCCAACCCACGGCACAGCCCCTGCAGGGGCACGGGCAGAGGGGCACTGGGCAGGACCGGCCACGGGGGGCTCAGGGCCGGCACAGGGGGACAGACAGACGCACAGACAGACGGACAGGGCAGGAGGCTGTGCCAGCTCTGCAGCGCTGCCGGCCGCCCCTCTCCCCCCGCGCTGCCGCGCCGCACGCCGGCTCCTCCGGCTCATTGGCGTGAAATTTAATTTGCAGCAATCAGCTGGAGGTGAGGCAGGCGCTGAATTAGCTCGACGTGGTGCTCTCGCCTCCGCCCAGGCCCCCTCCCCGGCTGGCAGGCGGAGACTGGCGGTGCCCTGCCCGTGCCCGTCCCCGCGGAGCGCCCAACAGGGGTCACCCGGCCGGGCAGAGCCGCAGCCGGGATCAGGAGCAGCTGCTCCCGCCCGGATCCACGGGCGCCGCCGAGGGTGAGTTATGGCGTGGCTGGATGCACGCATATTCTGATAAGGAAGAATAATAACTTGTCAAAGATACATATGATATGTGTTTTCTTTCCAGACAGAATATATATTGGGATAATTCATCAACTCGGCCTGGCACCGGCCAGGAGAGAGAAAGAAGAGAAGAAGAAAGTCAATAAAAAGAAGTCAAGGCAGAAAAACCCCTTGGCACCGAGTGCCGCCTCCCTGCAGGATCCCTCTGCTCTGAGCCGTGTCTGGCAGGAGCTCCTCGGCTGCTCCACTGGAATCTGGACTGCATCCACAGGGATGGTGTACTGTGAGCACCACGGCAGGCTGGAGTGAGCCACACTAGGGCTGTGAGGGGGAGTGAAATGTGAGTGAAAGAAACGCTGGTTTGGGCCCCAACTCACCCAAGGGCTGCCAAACCCTGCCCTGAGCTCCCAGCGCCTCCCTCCTGAGGAGGAGTGTGGCACAAACACCAAAACACGGAGGGATGAAGGCTGGCACATCCCAAACCAGCACATCCAGGGACTCTGGGAAGATGCAAAGGGGTTTGTAAAGTGATTTGTCAACTGACAACCAGAAATATATTACCAATTTAGGCCTGTGATTTGCCTGCAACTTTTTTATCCTTGAGATGTTGTTGAACAGATTAAAGTGTCAGCTTTGATCCATGCATTTGGATGGAAGCATAAATATTGCTGGCTCTTCTCCTCCCGGCCAGCACCTGCCCCAGGTGAGCGTGCCCAGGGGTGCTGCCCATCCCTCCACCCCACCACCGAGGCAACAGCCCCGGGAATGCCAGGATGGCAGGGCAAGGCCTGGAATTACCCTGACCTTTCATTTAGTAGGAGTTTGGCTGGACCTGCCCGTGTTTTAAAGTTTGTGTAGAGCACGGGCTCGGCTGGAGAGTGCAGGGCAGATTTGGGATGCACCTGGGACATGGGATGGACATGCCAGGGGCAGGATGAGCCGCTGGGACAGTTCCAGCCACAGCAGACACGGCCCAGCCAAGCACCTGCTCCGGGGGCAGCGAGCAGAGATCCCTGTTCTGGGAGATTTCCTGATGCAGAAATATGCAGCATCATTCCATTTCCAGGCAGGGAAAGAAATGAGTCTCTGCTTGCTCCCCTCTCCTGTTTTCCCCTCCTTCCCACCCTCATTTGATCCTGCTCCATGTGGCAACATCAAACGAGCGTTGAATATTTTAGCTCCTGTAAAATATTTATATTATAACGCACGGAAGGAAATCGGTCGCTTCCAGGCCATGTAAACATATGCCTGGGAACAGCTGGATCCCTGGCAGTGCTGGGAGGGGACGGGGCTGCACAGCTGCTGCATTCCCAGGTACGGAAAGCCCTGAGAAGCCGGAGCACCACGTGTGGGGCAGGGCAGGGAGGAGCGGGATCTTGGAGCCCAAACATCTGCCCAGCCCTGACCTGAACACTCACCCCAGGCACCTCCTCCACCCTGTCCTGGGGAAGGGTGGGCAAAGGGGGTGCTCTGAGCTCCCAGAGGAGCAGGGGGTGGAGAGGGCCTGGCCTTTGCCCACTGACTGGAGATTAATTGAGGCCTGCCATTAAAATGTCACCGAGAAAATTATTAACTTAAGGTAAACCACTTCCACGCGTCAAAAGCAAAGGCAATCAGTCCCAGGCATGTCCCCCTAGGAAATTATGTGGAGTAATTAATCAAAAAGCTAATGAGAAATGTGTTTTCTTTCCCAGCCTAACACCACATCATATTCTTATTAGCCAAGGTTATTACAATAGTAATCATGCATGCTCCGAGTTCAGATTGGGTTTTTTGCTCCACTGCCACCAATTTAGAAAGCCATTAATGGGAAAGATAAACCCCGATACACAAACCAGCCCTTTGTGTTTGTGTGCCCACGGGTGCTCCTCGCCACACACGACCTGTGCCCCCTGTCACACGGTCCCTGTCACCCATCCCGGGCCACCCCTGCCCACCACAGTGCCCCAACCCAGGGATCTGCTGAGCTGAGGCTGCCGGATCCCCTGGCGTCCTGCTCTGCTCTCCCGGCCTCCCCCAGCATGGAAATCACCCCCAAACTCCAGCTGCAGCTCAGGATTCGGCAGACAGGGAACGGTGTGATTTGTGAGCACCCTGTTCTGGCCCTGCTCATCCCTTCCCCAGACCTATCCCGCTTATCCAGATGCCCAGAAGGGCCCAAGTAATTCCATAAATCTGGCTGCAAGCAGGTAATCTGCTGCTACAGAGGGTTCCCCCTGGGCCCAGCTGGGAGCGCAGCCACCTGCCAATCTCAGCAGCCCTGAAATGCACCGTCAGCAGCCGGCGCAGGGAAACGGCCCTGCTTGATATGCAGCATTAAATAATTCAGCCCCCACAGAGAGACGGGGGAGAAGAATGTGCCTGACAAAAAATATAAAGATTTCCTATGCCCCGTTAAAAATGCATTGACCTGATTAGCTCACTGGCAGGATGCTGAGCCACGCCAGAGCCGAGCAGGGAATCCCAGTCTGCAGCGACAGTGGCACGGAGAGGACCTCGGCAGGCAAATCCCACCCTACAGAGTGCAGCAGCACCTTCTCTGCTTTATTTCTCTGTGTTTTCTTGATAAATCTCTTTTCCTTGCTTGCACACATGTGATACATGGGAGACTGCTGCAGGGAGGGCCTTTTCTTCTCAGAACCACAGAATCATTTCGGTTGGAAAAGATTTCCAAGATCATCAAGTCCAACCTCTGAGTGATCACCACGTTGTCAACCAGACCAGAGCACCGAGTGCCCTGTCCTGTTACTCAGGGACATCCCCCACCTCCCCTGGCAGCACCCTCGGGGCTCCGTGGGCACAAGCCAGAGGGTCAGAGCCCCCCACCTGCCCCAAGGGACCCNTGCCCGGGGCCGGTGGCCGCAGCCGGACACGCGGCCGTGCCCGGAGCCCCGGCCGGTCCCGCCGGGCACCGTCCCTGGGGCCGGATTCGCCCGCGGCGCAGGCGGCCGAGCCGACGCTGCTGTCCCGGCGGGGATGTCCCACGGGAGCCGCTCCCGATCCCGCCGCCCTCCCGGGCACGGCTGAAGGGCTCGGGGCTCACCTGCAGCGCTGGGGCGCTCCCGTGCCCGCAGCCGGACCCTGCCCCGGGCTGGGACCGCCCGCGGGGGCACCTGAGCGGGGCTGGGCTCGGCCAAGGTGCCGACACGGCTCCGGGAGAGAAAACAACCCCGACAGCGTGCACACACCCCGGAGAGCTGCGGCAACGCAGTAAACTCCCTCCTAATCCTCTAACTGAACAGGCTCCAGGCATAAACCTCGCTGCGATCCCAACAGGAGCACAGCCGGGGGCGAGGAGCTGTTCATGCTGAGCGGGATGAGGGAGGATGAGGAAGGAGCTCTAATTCCTGCTGCAGTGGGATCCCTGCTGCCAGCACTGCTCCCCAGGACTCTCCACGGTCCCCCGTCGATGTCCTCATCACAAGGGGGTCCCTCGGGGAGGGGGCCAGAGCCCCGGATGCTGCAGCGCTCGGAGCTGGGCACTCTCTGCGTTCAGCCCTTCAGGAAGAAATCCATTAGCTGCTAATTACACACGGGCCAGAACACTGCCGGGTTATTACGGCTGTAAAGCACTCCACAATTATAATCTGGAATTCCTGCTGCAGGGTGTTTACTGGTGCAGCAGCACCTGATTTACAGCTGGGCACCAACCCGGCCCCGGGGCTGGAGGTGCCCCGGGCAGAGGGTTCTGCCCTGAGCCGGCGCTGCCGCAGCCCCAGGAGCTGCCCCAGGTCACCGGGGATGCGGCCACGGGCACCCCCGGAGCAGCTGAGCCCGTGGGCACCGCTCCTGCCAGCCCTGCCATCCCACAGCTGAGGGGCCCAGGCTGCGGGCACTGCCATCCTCACCTCCTGCGCCCCGCAGGAGCTGGGATGATGAAGTTATAATTCCCGAAGTTCCTCCAAAATGAATATGGATGCACATCTGCCTGCGCTTAGGTGTAACAAATTGGGGGAGATTGTGTTAAATTATGCCGAAGCCGTGGCCACTGCCAGCATCCCAACTATCCCAGGCACGGGGCCGTTGTGGCCTGGAGCTGCCGGAATCTTCCACGGGCTGGAAGAAAGAAATGCTGCAGAGTTTTCATTCTTCATCGGTTTAGAGCAGTGAGGGTCCTCTGCAGCCTCGTGCTCCTAGGGACCCTTACGGACACCCCATTCCATGAGAGGGACGTGGTGCTGTCCCCAGGGCTGGCCGCAGGGACACTGAGGCACGGGAAACTTCCCACGCCCCCGGTGTGCAGCCGAGCGTGGCTGAACCGTGAGCCCCATTACCCAGGGCCTTGCTCTACCCACCAGATAACGCATCTAAAACATGTTTATTTCCATCCAGGCTGCTTCTCAATTTGATTATTTATCTCCCGTTTAGCCTCTGACAGATCAAAGGCTCGGCGGAGGGGAAGCGGAGCCGGGCAGCGCATGAAAATGAGCCTTGATACATAATTAATTAACATAAAACAGTTTCATTAGGAGACGGTGTTACATGGCTGTTTGTCTTAAAAATTTAAGCTGTGTAAAGAGCACGGGGGAAAACGCACCTCCCTGGCAGCCCCTTTCCTGGTGCTGCCCATCCCGACCTGGCTCCAGCTCCCGGGAGCACCGGGAGGGGCCCCAGCGTGGCCCCCTCTCCCTGAATCCCATGCAAAGTCTCCTACCCTTGATTATTAATCTGTTTTTAATTCTATTAAGAGATAGCCAGGAGAAAGAGTATCAATTTTAGATTAACAAGGTTATTAGCACTTAATTATGTGAGGTGTCTTTGTAATTGAAAAGGAAAAGAGGAAGCGCCATAAATATCCCGGCCCCCGAGCTCCTGGGGGTTTGTATGTGGCTCTTTATTCACGAGGCTGTGGAACCATAAATATTAAATATCTGGTGAAAAAAAAAATTACAAGGCAGAGAGAGGATGCCCTCTGGATATTCCGGCGCTGAATGTTCTTGCATTTACAAATATTCATTAGCTAGGATCTGCAAAGTTATTTCCACCAAGACTCGGTGAAGGAGGAAGAGAGAGAGAGGTTATTGAAAAAAAAAATAGAGTCTAGAGTAAATATTATTAGTAATTTTTATCTCTGCGTGTCCCTAATTATTCCATAATTAGGAAAAGTGCACATATGCATATACAATCACTAACCTGCCAGTCTCAGGGATTCTCATTCCCAGCCCCGCTGCGGGATGGAGTCACCAGGGAAAACTCCTCTTCTCCAGAAGGCAGCGGGGGTGTCTGTGCCCGGGGGGGCCCCCCTGTGCCCCCATGCCCAGGTGCTCCCTGCTGGAAGCCCGGGGGGATTTAGGGAGCCACCGGCTCTGCCGAGCACCCAGCACCTGGAGCTGCTGCCGGTTCGAGAGACATTAAATGACAAATCTCAGCCTCTTTTTAATTAAAAAATAATACAGCTCAGCAGGAAACGGAGCAATAACACAACACTGCCAAACACCACTTTGCTGGAGCTGCTAAAAAAACAACAGCCAAGAGGCAGCTGGGGGGAGAGGCCACATCATTCACCTTTGTGGGGACAGGTGACAGGACGGGCAGGGTGGCCGAGGGTCCCCTCCCACCAGCCCCACTCCCGTGGGCACAGGGCTCCTGGGGACAGGCGGTGTCACACCCCAGGAATTACACTCTTAATCTAAACTAAACACGTTACCACGAGCTCATCAACAAAAATCTAATTACGCTGCGCCAGGCCAGGCTTAATTGCTCGTCCTTGACACGAGCAGCGCCCGTGGAAGCCCAGGAGCCAGCGAGAGCCTGGGACTGGAATTATCCTGCTCCCCGGAAAACCCATGAAAGGAAAACGGGGGGAAAACACGGCGGTGCAATTAGCAGCGAAACGCCAGACAAAGCAGCCCGGTAATTGTTGGGGGAGCTCCGAGGGTCATTAGCAGAGATGGGGAATACTGCTGGGATCCCCTGGCCGGCTCCAGAGGGACACACAGGCGGTGGCAGGGACTCCAAAAAGGGGGAAAACGGCTCAAACCCAGCTTTTCTCACAGTAAAGACAAGCGGGAGCAGCCTCTGAGCGCGGCCCGGCCTCCCCCAGGCACCACTGGGCTCCTCGTTTGCTGCTCCCACTAATGAGGAAATCGGGATGCAGGAGGTGGCTGAGCTCCGCTGCCTCCCCCGCACGCTCCTCCCCGACTTATCACCAGTCACAGGATGTTTACAATAATTTTTAATTTGCGCAATTATTAATCATTTTTCTATCTGTCTCATTTGCATAATAATTACTCTGCTTGCTGTTTGCCATGACTGTGAATGACAGTGGTTTAAATTAAATTAAGATTTTAATATTCATTTTTTTGGGTTAAGGCTAATCAAAGTTGCTGCTCGGTGCCAAGACCGGGGCTCTGCCCTTCCAGAACCACTAATGAAGAGATCCAGTCCTGGTGTCACTGCTCCATCTCCATCACCCAGCTCATCCCAGAGGATCCTGCAGCATTTTCCAGCTGCTTTGCTGCCAGAACTGCTCAGACAAGGCCACAGCTGGGACAGATGTGGGATGCAGAACAAGGGCACGGGGACAAACCCAGCTCCCTTCTCCCCAGGCAGCACACGGGGATGGGATCAGGGAGGGAGGTGTTCATCACCTGAGCCCCCCTTTTCCTCACAGGTATCTCTTAAAAATAAAATATCTGCTAATGAACAAACAACAGATGTAGAACTCCCGCATTGTGATGAACGAGGAGGTCCTGAGGGCAGTGCCTCCAGAATTTTAAAACCCCAGCCTTCAAAATCAGCTGCAAGAGCAGAACCTGATGCCATTTTCAGGTCCTAAGCACATTTTCTTTAGTACCCACATTTAAAAGTGCTTTGCCTCCTTAAGAGCAGCTTACAGTCCCAAGTGTGACACGAGGCAGCTGCTGGCATCTGTGGCTCTGCAAGAGCAGCCACTGTCACCAAGCAGGTGAGGAAGGTACCAGCATCCAGCTCTGCTCACGAGGGCGAATCCAATCATTCCACAGCAGGTTCCCTACATCTCCAGCAGCACTCAGATTAAGTGAGAGCAAAAACGAACGTGTCAAGTGGAACTGCACTTGTCGAGGCTGCAGCTGCCTCAGGTTACAGGGGACATGGAACAGGGCCTTGGTGACAGAAGGGAGAAGCACAGCTGGAAGCACCTGGCTGGAAATGTGCTGCCACCTCACACCACCACCCCCTGCTCCCAACCCCTCCCCCTGCCCAGCAGCTGCAACAGGGCTGGGAATGGTTCACCCGCCTCAGAAAAACCACCACCACGCAGAATGGAGTAAAAAAAGAAAGGTTTTATTTACAGGTGAACACACAAACTCCAGGGCTGCTGGAAATGTTACACGGGGATGAAAAACACAGAAGTCCCAAGAGTCTGGCACTCCAGGGCAGACTCTGCTGCCATCCCTCCCACCCACGGCCCTCCCAGCGCTGGAGAATCCCTGCAAAGATCCCTGCCCCTGCCCACTGCTGCAGCCAAGGCATCTCCATGGAAACTGCTGCCTGCATTTCATCCCTGCTGCCTGGGACCTCAACAAGAACAACTGTATTTATTTCCACAAGTGCTTTCTGGCACACAGGGATTCAAGGGAAGCTCTGCCTGGCCTCCAGCTCTGAGATGGACAAATCTGATCACAGGAGAGGGGCTGTTCCACCTCCCACCGGAGCGAGTCCCGGGCAGCAGTGTGAGGGAAGTGCCAACATCAACCCCAAATCCAGAGGGGTCTGGGGGGACCAGCTGCTCCAAACTATGAGGGAAGCAATTCCAGGTCTTAAGTCCTAATTCTCCATTTACTTCCACTAGAAATGGACCCGTGAAGAACTGCTGAGGCTCCTGAAGATCCTGCTGCCCAATGCAGCACTGCAGGTTGCTCTTCCAGTGCCAGAGCATTCCCTGCTCAGTTTCCTGTTTGGACAGGGTCAGGAGAAGCTGAGTTTGAACTTTCCAGTACATTGGTGACTCTGGGATCTACGTGGCAAAATAACTGCATAAACTCAACAGAAGTTCAGAAGTTCCATTTAACCTGAGTTCTGGAGCAGACTGACCCACTGCATGAGGGTAACTCTCCCAAGCCCAAGCGTTCAGCAGATTTTCACCTGAGATTCAGGACACCTGAAGACTTGGGAACTGTCCTCAGAGGTCAAATCATTTGGCATAGAACAGAAGTTTGTTAGAAAACAAACAAGACACCGCCGTCCTCCCCAGAGAGCTGGGGGCTCTGGCTGACAGGGAAATCCAGCCTTGCCTCTGGGGAATGGTCCAGTGGGCTGCTGAACGCGAGCACAGGGCTTGTTGCAGGGAGAGCAGCCCACTGCTCGGGGCCCTGGCAGGAGCTCTCCCCTACATGTCCTCCACGCTCCACTTGTAGGCCAGTTCCTGCACCGCCTTCTTGTTGGCAATGCGGGCAAAGCGCTGCTGCTCGAACCCGTTGGACCTGCAGAGGGACACCCAGGTGACAGGAGCTGCTGGGCAGCACCTTCTGACACTGCAGGTTTGGCAATAATTTACTCTGGCTCAGTCTCCACCTGAACCTGTGGTTACCAAAAGCTGTTCCTCTGAAGTTCCTCACCTCCCCTTGTCCCATCAGTCCCATCACCCATTTGTAACTCAATCCAACCAACCTTCCAACTGCCAACACCCTCACTCATCCCATACCTGGGAACCTTTACACTGGGAACTCCCTGAAGCAAAACTCCTTTATTTTTACTGTTATTCCATCAGGAACAAGTACCTGTCCACGCCGTCCCAGCGATGCCCGGGCCAGATGTTGAATCTGTTGAGTGGAGGTGCTGGTCCCTTGTACCTGGGTTTTTCTGGAACACAGGGAGCAGAAAAGCTGTTTTCAGCACAGCCAGGTGGTCCCATCCTCACCCACCCAGGAGCTGTCTGCAGGTGGGTACAGGTAGAGAGCACAGGCTCCTGACAGCCAGCTACAGCTCCCCAAGGCTCACTGTGACAAACTGCTGAGTTTTCAGCCTCCAGGCCCTGCTCTCCCAGCTAACAACTCATGTAACTGTTACTGGAATAAGCCAGAGAGTCCGGAGAGTCCAGAAGTCCCCCAGGACTCAGCTGCTCAGCAGCCTTTGGCTATTTACTGAACAGCAGCTGCATTTCTGCACTGCTGATGCCTTAAACAGGTGTTTTCCAGAGGCAAACCTTTCTCCTTGTTCTCCTTGGCCTTCCTTTTCTTGATGAGAGCAGCCATGGGGTCTCCTTCCCTCTCCTGTTCCCTCAGCATTCGATCCAGGTCCTGGTCATCGATGTAACGGGCCAAGGGCTTCTGCATCTCCTTGACTGCATCCTCCACGTTCTGCTGCTGCTGCCTCTCCTGTGCCAGCCTGGAAAACACACAGTGTCACCCAAACCCCAAGCCATCACTCCCTGGGACTCGTTCCATCTGCAGGATGGGTCACACCCCTGAACTCCCACTGCCTGTGCAGCATTCCCAAAGCACCTCCAGCAAAGGAAGGGATTTCAGACATGTGGAACACGCGCTGGTCCCAGGCTCAACCTCAGAATGAAGTGAATTGCAACACCAGAGTGGCAGCAAACCCAAAGTAAAACCAGGAGGTGGGAGGCACAAGGACTGTGCTTAGGAGTCCCCTACTCACCCTTTTCCCCACTTGGCATACTGCTCTTCTCTCTTGGCCTCTGCCTCAGCCTTCAGCCTCTGCTCCAGCTGCTCCTGGGCCAGGTTCCTCTTGCGGCCGGACTTGTCTCGGAACACGGTCTGAGCGTTCCGGGACTCCTCTGGCAGGGACAGATGCCTCCAGTCACACACTCTGGAATGTTTTATCACCTCCAGACAATTCAATGACTTCAACTGTGACTGCTGTTTTGCTTGTCCTAATCTCCCACAGAGCCTGTCACCCAAAGCCAGGCAGGATCTCAGCTCCTGCTTTTCCCTGCTGTCCCACACAGACCCTAAGCTCTCTGATTATCCATCAGCTGATTCAGACTTGCAGAGGAAAAGCATTCCACACTCCCTGTGATTTCCCTGGCACTGCTTTGAAATCCCCACAGGGAACCCTGGCCAAGGCTTCCAGCAGCATGTCCAGCTGCAGCTCCACAGGGATGCTCCCCACCAGCATCCCCGTGCCAGGGCCTGACGGAGCAGAGGAGGAGGGGAGCTGGGGCTCGGGCTGCGTTCCCACCTTCCAGGTGCTTGGTGCTCCTCTCGTGCTTCCGGAGCTCCTGCTTCTCCCTCTGCAGCACATCGGCCGACACCAGGCCAGCTTTGACCCCGGAGGACATGGTGTTAGCCTGGAAACCACCCAGATCCCACAGTCACGGGGCAGCCAGGGGAGGCAGAACGAGGGGTGACCCAAAGGGACAGGGCAGGGACAGCCCTGTTAGAGCCACTTGGACAGAAACTTCCCCAGTTTGTCAGGCACTGGACTTGAAGGGAAAGAGAAAGCCTCTACCTTCTTGGGAGAGCCCTTGGCATCCCGGCGATGCGGGGAGTGCTCCGGGGGACTCCGGGACCTGTGCTGGTCCTTCTGGGCAGGCAAAGTCCGTCCTGGAGGAGACAAATCAGAGTGTTTGCTGTTTCCTCCAAGGGGATCACGCTCAGGGAATCACTGTGGACGCAGCTGCAGGTTGGGTAAACTCTCACCCAGCTGCGCACAAGTACAGCGACAGGACCCAGCTGTGCCTCCAGGGACAGACACCTGCTGTGCCACCTGTGCCAGCGTGGATCTCAGGGAGTCCCCAGGACACTGGGGACAGCGTGTGACACTCACCTTTTGTTCGGCTCCTCTTCCCACTTGGGGACCCTGCTGGCTTCTCTCTCCGAGGTGACAAATCCTGACACTGTCTCCTGGGAGGGGACAGATCTGGGGTGTCATGACGCTGCCGCCGCCGGGGAGGGGACAGATCTGGGGTGCCAGGACGTCGTCTCCTGGGAGGGGATGGGTCAGGGGTGTCACGACGCTGCCGCCTGGGAGGTGACAAGTCTGGGGTGTCGTGACGCTGTCTCCGGGGTGGGGATGGGTCAGGGGTGTCATGACGCTGCCGCCGCCGGGGAGGGGGCAGATCTGGGGTGTCACGACGCTGCCTTTTG
>VYXD01001448.1:27424-105066 GCA_013397195.1 Hylia prasina
CCAGCCGGCCCTGCTGCCCCCGGAGCCCCCGTGCCCACCTGGGCAGCCGGCCAGGAGGGAGAGGAGCAGCGCAGCCTTCAGCAGCATGGTCCGGCTGCGGGAGAGAGCGGAGAGGAGTCCGAGCGCTCAGGGGGTGGTGCTGCCTCTGCTGCACGCCCTCCCTCTGCTCCCTGCAAGCACCTCGCTCCTGGGTCCCCTTCGGCAGCCGGAGCTCCCCTAAAAACACCGGGGATTCCCCATAACGCCTGTGGGTCCCCGAAACGCCTCGGGCCCCCCGCAGCCCCACTGTTGTGCGCTTGGAGTCGCGCCCAGCTCCTCTGGCCGCACAAACTTAAAGCCCCCCGCCCCTCACCTGCCTCGGGTCGCCTCCCGTGTCCCTCCCGCCCGGAGGCGGCCGGTGGCCGCCCTTATATCGGCTCGGGGGGCGGCCGAGGAGCGGGCGATAAGGCGGCTTTGGTACGGGAAGGCTTTTTGGACCTCACTCCGTGTAAACACAACGTGGAGGTCCGAGCACGTTCGGGGGAGGTGACCTGGGGGGCGGCCACCTGACTGCCCGCTGCCCCCCGGGCTCGGGGACGGGGCTGGCCCTGCCCCGCCGCCCGTCTCTGCATCCCGGAGGGAATGCTGGATGGAGCCGCCGGGGCTGTGCGAGCGGCGGGACGGGGACGGGGACGGGGACACCAACCGCAGCTCCCGTCGGGACGAGAAGGGAGCCTGGAGCCCCGGGATGGGTGCGGGAGGGCGAGCCCGGCTCCGGCTGTGCGGGACGGGCTGGGATGCGCGGGTGGGAGCGCACCTTCCCCTTCCGGACGCCCAGCCCGCCGTGCTTGAGCCCGTTCCTTTGCACGTTGGATTTTACCGGGAATAAACCCGGGGTGGGGGGCGAAGTCCGGCGCTCCCGGGGTGAAACGCCGTGCAGTCGCCGGCGCTGCTCCGGCGCCAAAGTCCGTGCGGCTCCCTCGCCTGGGCCGACACGTGAGGTCGCTCCAGGCAGCGCTGGCCGTGCTTCACCTCGCCCCGGCCCGGGCTGCTGCCCCCAGAGCGCCGCAGTCCCCGTTCCCTGCCCCTGTCCCGCGGAGCTCCCTTGCTGTCCCTTGCGCTGTGGGGACGAGGTGTCTGTCACCCCCCAGAGATGCCCATCCCTCGGCGCAGCTGCTGCCCCACCCCAAGGGAGGTGTTTGGCCACATCCCGGGGCTCTGCCCCTCTGTCCCAGCTGTGATGAGGTGACAGCGAGGCCCCGGCCTTGTGCTGGCCCATGGGCTACCTGCCTGCCACCACAGAGACCTCTCACCCACCTGACCACACCTCTGCTCGCTCTCCCTGGTGCCCCAGGACCCAAATCCGGGGCGATGCTCCCCCCTCAGAGCAGCTGAGGGTGCCCCAGGTATCCCATCCCAGGGCAGAACAGCGGGATGCTGTGGGAAGGAAGGACACGGACCAGCACGCGCATCACAAGGAGATTTATTTCTGCCACTGGAAGTGGCCGGGAACGCTTGGAGTGTTTGTGGGTGGCTGGCCGGGGTGGCTCACTTCTGTGGGGGTGGGACGGTGCTGAGGAAAGCAGCCACCTTCTCCCGCACCTCCTTCTCCAGGAGCTCCAGGTGATCCTCCACGCCGGCAGCGCCCGTGTCCAGCTTGCCGCGCATCTCCTCCAGCCGCTGCACCAGCTGCTTCCCGAAGGTCTCTCCGAAGGGAGCCGCCTGCTGCCGGAAGGCCTCCAGCGTCTGCCCCACGCGCTGCTCCAGCTGCTGGGCCAGGGGGACCAGGCGCTGCCGCAGGCTCTCGGCGTCTCCGCTGGCCGCCTCCCGCAGCTCCCGCACCAGCGGGCTCAGCTGGGCGTGCAGCTCCTCGGAGCTGGAGGCCAGGCGGGTGCGGAGCTGCTCGGCCGCCCGCTCCATCTGCGCCGTCAGGCTCTCCAGCTGCCGGTTCAGGCCGTCCTGCACCTCCTGGGCGTAGGGGCTGAGGCCGCGCCGCAGCTCGGCCACGCTCTGCTCCACCTGCACCTTCAGCTCGTCCGCCATGGGCGACAGCCGCTCCTTCAGGCTCTCCACACCGCCGTCGATCTGCTGCTGCAGCCGGTCAGCGTAGGGGCTGAGCGAGGCCTGGATGCTCTGGGCGTTGTCCTGCAGCCGCTCCCGCAGCTCGGCCGCGAAGGGCTCCAGCGCCCGCTGCAGCTCCCCGGCGCTGCGGTCCACCTGCGAGCGCAGCTCCTCGGCGTAGGGGCTCATCTTGGCCTGCAGCTGGCTGATGCTGCTGCCGATCTGCTGGTGCACCTGGTCGGCGTAGGGCGCCAGCTTGGCCTGCAGCTCCCGCAGCTCCCGCTGGATCTGCTCCTTCATGCGCTGCGAGTCCTGCGCCAGCCGCGCCTGCAGCTCGGTGGCGAAGGGCACCAGGCGCTCCTGCAGGTCCTCGGCGTAGGCGCTGACGCTCTGCAGGTTGCTCTTCAGCAGGGTGCTGGGGAGAAGGGATGCGTCAGGGCTGTGTGCTCACACCCCCGGGCCCTGCCTGGCGCCCCCTGAGCCCCCCGGCCCCCCGCACTGTGGCTCGGCTCACTTGAGCTGCTTGCTGATCTCGGTCTGCTGCAGCTGGTCCACCGTGTCCTTGGCATTGCTGCCCAGCTCCATGAAGTACTTCCAGATCACGCTGGCCACCTCGTCAGGGTTCACATCCGCCCGTGACCCTGCAAGGGGTGCTGGGGTCAGCGCTCACGCAGTCCCCTCCCCTCGGGGACGTCATTCCCCATCCCTGCCCCGGGGCAGGACCGCCCTGCTGGCACCAGGGACCCTCACACCACCTCACCTGAGATCGCAAGGAGAACCAGGACAAGGGCGGCCACCTTGGGCGCCATCCTGAGCGCTGGGGACTCCTGTGGGAGCACAGAGCGGAGGTGAAGGAAGCCCCAGGGACCAGCAGCCCCCTGCCAGAGGCCACAGAGGCCCTGGCTCCCTCCAGCCCCTGCAGCTGCTCACCTGTGCTGCCAGTGCTGCAGTGCCTGCAGGGCCGGCAGCTCCCGGCACTATTTATGCAGCCTGAGCACTCCTGCAGCCTCCACACGGGCTCTGACGCACCAAGGGCTTGGACTTTAGCACGGGCACAACGTGGAAGCGCCTGACGTGTGCGCAGGCCTGACATCACCCAGGGCCCTGACATCACCCGCAGCCCCAGCGGGGTGACAGGGACACACAGGGGATGGGGGACGTGGGACACACCGAGCCCCTCCAGGGGACAGGGACCCGGGGCTGCGGGGACACCTCACTGCTCTGTGGGTGCAGCAATGGCCTGGCAGGGCTGGCAGGGGATGTGTGCTTGTGGGATGGGTGGCAGTGGGACAGGACACGGGGTCCCAGCTCTGCCACTGGCTGTGCTGTGCCTGGGCTGGGCAGAGGGACAGGACACGGGCTCAGGGGGACACATTGATGGAGCTGGGGCACACGAGGCTGTGCACAGGCAGGATGGCATCGTTGGTTCCCAGTCCAGGCTCCTGGAGGAAGCCCTGGCACAGGAAGAGGCCAGGTCACTGCAGGGCACTGCAGCCACACCGGTGCCTGGCGATGGAGCCGGGACCCGTGCGTGTCCCCAGCCGTGGGCACGGGCTCTCCCCGCACACCGGAGCCCCGGGCAGCCCCCGGCCCAGCCCACCCCGCCCCGGGGGCAGCGGAGCAGCGGCGATGTGTCACAGCGGGCAGAGGGCACGGCGGCGGGCAGGGACCAGCCAGGCGGTGGCAGTGCCAAGGTCCGAAGAGCCTCGCGGTGCCCAAGGGCGTCGTGCCCGGGGACAGGGCCGCTGGATGTCACCCTTGTGCCGTGTGTGCCCAGGGCTGTCCCCTGCCCGCGCGCCGGGCTGGCTGCGCACACGCGTGTGCACACGCACACGGATGCACGGGTGTGTGCGCGCACACGCGGGGCCCCAGCAGGCTCCGTCCCCGCGGGATTTCCCAACTCCTGGCTGGACGCAGCGCCCCTGCAGCCGCCCCGCGCCCTGCCCTGACCTTTGCACAAATCCCCCAGGGCGGCCGTGGGGAGGGTATAAAGAGGGAGCCCGGGGCTGCCCCCGCGTTACAGAGCCCGGCACAGGTGAGTGGGGACATCCCTGGTGAGGGTCGTGCTGGGAAGGGGACGGGGTCGAGACCCCCGTGCCCCCCCGCCGCCCCACATCCCGCGCTCTGCTCTCTCCCCAGCCATGAGGGCGTCGCTGCTGTTCCTGCTCGCCTGCACGGCCGTCCTGGCGATGGGAGCAAGTAAGGGCCAGGGGGCTGCGCAGGAGGAGGGGTGGGGGCTCAGGGTGCTGGGGGGCACGCACGGGGGGGCACAGCCGCGGGGCCCCCAGTCCCACCAGGCTCGTGCTTGCAGGGGCCGAGGAGCCGAAGGCGCTGGTGCAGAAGGTGCAGGAGCTGGCCCAGAAAGCCACGACCATGGCCAAGGACGCCTTCAGCAGGGTGCGGGAGTCGGAGGCGGCGCAGCAGGCCAGGTGCCCCGAACCCCGCCAGCCCTGTCCCCGTCCCTGTCCCTGTCCCTATCCCTGTCCCTGTNGATGTGGCTCAAGGAGCAGCTGGCGGAGCTCTGGAAGAAGACTCCGACCGCGTAGCCTCACCGGGGGCTGCCCGGGAACTCTTGGGGCTGGGGATCCCCCGGCTCCCGCCCGCTGTCGTGGTGCTCTCAATAAAGCGGGGCTGAGGCAAACGCTGTGGTGGCATCACTGGGGCGCTGGCAGGGAGGAGTGTGACCCACAGGGAGAGGGAGGGAGGGCTGGGACAGACAGCAGCGCTGAGGTGTCTGTCACCTGGTGTCACACGGCCGTGTCAGGGTGCCCGGGGCGGCGGGAGCCGAGTGCTGCTTACACAGGCTCCTGCACATTCAGTGCCACAATACTCCAGCACCCTGTGTGAGGCTGAGCACGGCTGCGCCCCGGGAGGAGCTGGACCCAGCACTGGGCGAGCCCAGGGCACCCCTCACCAGCTCCCTGTCCCCCCACTCCCTCTGGGTCCCCCAGTTCCCCCAGCTCAGAGCACCCCTTGCCTCCTCCAGCATCCACTGCAAAGACTGAGCGAGCTCCAATAACTTAAGTCAAGTTTATTTGTCAAAAGGGAGGCAAAGCTGAGAGCGACGCCGGGCTGGGGAGGGAATTCTAGGGGAGGAGGGGGTCTCCGGGGAGGACACCCCAGGCCTGGGCTGGCCCGGGGCTCCTGCAGCCTGTGCCCAGAGCCCCCTGAGGAGAAGCACCCGGGGCAGGGCAGGGAGCACCCGGGGCGGCCGCGGAGAGGGGCGGGGGTCAGTCCCCGGCCGCGCTGGCCGGCGGCTCAGGCCACGGTCTTCTGGAGCTCCTCCAGCAAGGCGAGGAAACGGGTCTTGAGGGTCTCGGTGTAGGGGGAGACGCGCTCCTTGAAGTCCTGCACCAGGGGCGTCATCTTCTCACGCAGGTTGCTGAGCTGCTCCACCACCTTGGCCTGGTATTCAGCGGCCTGGGGGATGCCTTTCTCCCGGATCTCCTCCAGCTTCTGGCTCAGCTTCTGCCGCAGCTCGTCGCTGAAGGGGGCCACGTTCTTGCGCAGCTCCTCGACGTGCCCGCGCAGACGGTCCCGCGCCTCCTCGGCCACCGGGGTCAGCTTCTGCTGCAGCAGCTCCACCTTCTGCTTGCTGAGCTCCTTCAGCTCCTGGGCGATGGGTGCCAGGCGCTGGCGGTACTGCTCCAGATCTTCGGTCCACTTGGCAGAGAACTGGTCCAGGAAGGGCTTGATCTTCTCCTTCACCTCCTCCAGGTCCTTGGTCAGCTCCTGGCGCAGGGACTCGGTGTCTTTCAGCCACATCTCCCGCACCTCTTTGTAGTAGGGGGCCACATCCTCTCTCAGCTTGGCGGCGGCCGCGCCCAGCGTGTCGAGGTTCTCGCCCAGCTTCAGGCTGCGGGAGGGGAGGGAGGTCACACACGGCGCCCGGGGCCCCCCGCCACCCCCCGCCACACACCTCCCACTTACTCCAGCTGTTTGCCCACGGCGGAGGCCTCGAACTGGGCAATGGCTTCCTTGCCGCTGGCCTTCACTGTGTCCAGGTACACATCGAGCATGTCCTTGAGGCGATCCAGGGGCGCCTGCGGCTCATCGTGTTGCCAGAAGGAGCGGGCCTGGGTGCCTGCGGAGAGAGCCGGGTGTGCTCAGAACGCGCTGCCCGGGGACGGCTCCAGCCCTGCCGGGGACCTGCCCGGCTCAGGAGGGACCAGGGAGCCCCTTGGCTGCAGCCCGGCTTAGCAAAGCGCTTCGGAAACGGGCGGCTTCCAGCAGCGCTCGCGTCGGGCTCAGCCTCCCCATCCCGCCCGTGCTGCTCCGTCCATCCCGCCCGTGCTGCTCCATCCCGCGGGCAGCCGCCGCCGCCGCAGCCCCGTCCGGACCTACCCGTCAGGCAGAGCAGGGCGAGGGTCAGCACCACGGCTCTCATCTTCGCGCCGGACCTGCGGGCAGAGCAAGAGAGTTGGGCGCGGGGAGCCCCGGCAAATCCAGCCCCGGCGGGGCCGAGCCCCCAGCCCGGCTCGAGGGGTCCCCGCCGGGGCGGCGGGCGAGGGGCACCGCTCTGTCCCTGCGGGTCCTGCGGAGCAGCCCGGGCTCTTACCAGCTCTCTCTACCGCTGCTGCTCGTCCAGTCTGAGCGGCCGGGGCTCCGCCGCCGCTATTTATGCCGGAGGGGCAGTTCCGCGGAGATAAGCCAGCGCGGCGGCCCCGGAACGCGCTCCCGGCGGGCGATGTGGCGCGCAGAGTTCAAGGATCGCGCAGCATCGCCGAGGAGCGCGGGCTTGGCAGGGGCGGCGAGCAAACAGGAGCTGCCCGCGGGACGCGCCTCGCCGGCCAAGGAGCTGTTTACGCTCCCGGTGACCCAGATTCCCGCTGGCCCTGCGGCCTTGCCGGGGCCCCTCGCAGCCCCCAGGGATTGGCCGCCGGCCCGGGGACAAGGTTTATTCCCGCAGGGATTTGGCCTGCCGTACCCGGACCCCTCGCCTCGGCCGCGGGTCTGTGCCCCGTCCTTCACCGGGCCGCTCGCGTCGCCCCCTTTTCCCGCTGTGTCCCCAGCTCAGAGGAGCTGTGCCCCCGCCCGCCCACGCCAGCCCTCGCTGGGACCTGGGCAAAGCGAAGGCTCGGCTCAGAGCGGGCACCAGCACTGGCACTGGCCGCCCCAAAACTCCTCTCAGCCCCAGCCAAGCCCAGATGCCTCCCTGTCCCATTGTCACCGGTCCAGGGATGCACAGGAATCAAGCGCTCAGGGCTGAGCCCGGCCTGGCAAGGGGAGAGCGGGGACGGGGAGAGCAGGGCCGTGTCCCCAGACGGGGCCGCAGGGGATGTGCAGGGCTGCCAGCGCCGGGGGAGCCGCTACAGAGCAGTGATGCTTCTGTTTCAGGGAGGCACCGGCTCCCTGCAGCCCCAGCCTGTGCAGCTCCTCAAGGACATCGGGTATTGCCACCCCAGGCGCTGCCGCAGGGCGCTGCAGGCACAGGCACAGCTCCCCCGACCGTACCCACAGCTGGAAAAGCCCCGCTGCAGCAGGTGCCCGGGCAGGGGCTGATCTGCAGCACTGCCCTTCCCCACGAGGGAGGGGGCTCCGCTGGGCTCCGGCTGCCGGGGGGGCTTTGGGAAACCCACCCGGGGGGCTGCCGGAGCCCGGGGGAAGCGACAGCCCCAGGGATGGACTGGGGACGCAGCAGCTGCCACCCCTTGAACTCGGGCGTTGAGCAACAAGGCAAACAAGAGCCCGGGGAAGATCATAATCATGGTTTTATTTGTTATGATCCCACTGTCCAACTAATTGACTAGTTGCAAGTGACCCACAAAAAAATGGACTGAAGATTTACTGAAACTTTTTTTTTTCCTGTTCATTTTTAGTCCAACATAAATGAGGAAGAAAAAAAAAATACTTCTGACATTTCCAAAAAACAGAAATAATAGCAAAGTATATTAATATACATTCAACATATACTGCGCGTATTGATTACTACAATACAAAGCCATGATAAAAAAAGTGTGATACTGCGGATGGCACGGTGACGTGGCTGCTGCTGGGGGGGGCCCGGCGACTCTCCCAGGATACAGTGTCATGTAAACAAAAGGAAAATGAACCAAAGGGACAGAGCAAAAGGCTTTCAGCGTTTCCCACCCCTCCCGCTGGAGCTCCCTCCTCTCTGATCTTCGGGATGGCAGAGCCGGCAGAGTTCTTCTCCCGCAGAAGGGGAGGCCGGGAAGAGGCACGGGGTGAGGACAGCAAAGTCACCTCTGCCGTGCTGGTTTCACACTTCCTTCTGTGCAAAGTCAGGAGGGCTGGGTCGATGTTTCCTTTAGTTTTAAAAAATATTCCAGGAAAAAATGTCAGTAAGAAGGATCTGAGCTGGAGCTTGTCAAGTCCCAAAGGCAAGGGTGACACCACGTGCTCCTGAGCCCCAGGGGGGGGGCCTCCCGCTCCATCCACCACGGAAAGGATGGAAAAGGGACAAAGAAGAGACCTCTGCACGTCCCGACTGTATAAGGAGAATTACCACTGTCGCCACTGGCACGAGAGAAAACCAGTCACAAGTACAATGTCATTAAAAGAAATAAAATACTTTGAACAAAAGGTGCAAGTCACAATTCATATAGAACAGAATCTAGTTAAAAATTTCTCTCAAACAGAAATTCCTTTTGCCTTTTATTAATAACAATAATAATAAAACAACATTTACCAAAAAAAACAATTCCTACGTGATCAGGAGGAAAAGCGAAGGAAACAAAGAAAAATCCGTCTGCCCTACATTAGCCAGGAAAAGAAAAAACCCCAAGTCGTGGCAGATTTGGAAAGAAAAGGGAAGGGAGGGCGGGGCAGGGGTGATCCTGTCAGCACCCCGACGCACGAGAGGGAACAGAGCAGACAGAGGTGAGACAAGAAGTGGGTTGCAGCGGGGTGGGGAGGGCCCCCGCCAGCGCTGCCAGGCCCAGACCCCCCCAGTGCAGCAGGACAGAGCGGAGGGAGAGTGTGGCCTCCATCCAGGAGCGGCTCCAGTCCCCTTGGACCTGCCCAGGGCAGGCTCCAGGGAGGCTCAGCCCGGCGGGGGGCCCCGGGCAGGGCCAGCCCCCAGAGCAGCCCCGGCGCCCAGGCCGATCCTCCGTGTCGGGACCAGGGCTCTGGGTGTAGCTGGAGTTACAGGCAAGTGTGGCAGAAATTAAAGAACCCAAAGGAACGACACACTGGATGAAGTGAGGATGAGGAAAGGGGCCATGGTATTCCAGTTAGTCAGAAATACTACGGCAATTTGGCGCAATGCTGCTAGATACTGTTGGTTTAAAATGGACCTTTTCATTTCAAAGCTGTACACAAACCCTGCAAGACAGAGAAAGAGAGATGTTAGGGGACACCAGAACGGCACATCTCCTCCCACAGCCTTCCAGCATTCCCAGGCCATTCCTGACCCTGCCCCAGGAGAGAGACCCCGCCATGCAGAGGGGTCTGAGCACAGCACAGGCATGGAAGGAGGGATGCTGTCCCTGGGCTAATGAGGGGACAGCAAACAGCTCCAGCACGGGAGCTCCGAGCGGATGGTCCCAACCCCAGCACCGAGCAATGAGCAGGGAAGGCGACCCATGGAAGCGAGGCCACGGAGGCAGCCCGAGGTGTGCCGTGGGGAGGAGGACACAGGGATACTCACTCCCTCCTGGTTACACCCCTGCCTGCTCCATCCCAAAGGGCACCTCCGGGTGCTTGTAGCTCAGCAGGACGTCCGTGATACACGTCGAGGGGTAGCAGGAGGTGTTGAGGTGCTGGCTGCCATCACCCAGGTTCGCGTGCTCTTGACCTTCCAAACTCTCTCCACATTCTGTAAGGGCAAAGAGGTGACTTGGCACCCGTGGCTGTGACCGAGCTCCCCGAGGAGCTGCCCACAGCCCCTGCCACGGGGCAGCCCCGGGCTCACCCTCGCCGTCCCTGTCGCGCAGCTGCTGACTGGCCATCAGCGACGACTGGCTGAGCACGGCGTCGGACATCCGAGCGGAGCTGAGGGCTTTTCCTGCCATCAAACTCATTCCAGGCAAGTTATCCAACTGCACCTGCGGGGACGGCAGGACACGCTCAAGGGGAGCAGGAGAGGCCCCTGATGTGCCCCATCTGCCCACGGAGCCTCCGCAAACCTTCAGCAAGGGTTTGGGAAGACAAGAACTGCATCAGGCACAGCTGGGGTGCAGCCTGTCCCTTCAACAGGAGGGACTGGATGGTCCAAATCCCTTTGAACTAACAGAATCACAGCGTAGCTGGGGTTGGATGCGAGATCTGGAGATCATCCAGCACAAACTCCTGCCAAGGCAGGCACACCTGGAGCAGGTGACAGAGAAACACATCTGGGTGGTTTTGGGATGTCTCCAGAGAGGGGGACTCCAGGCCCTCCCTGGGCAGCTGTACCGCTGCTCTGCCACCCTCCATGGAAAGAAGTTCTTCCTCATGTTGAGGTGGAACTTGCTGTGTTTTAGTTTCTGGCCATTGCTCCTCATCCTGTCACTGGGCACCACTGAACCAGTGACGCTGACATTCTCATCTACAGCAGAAGGGAGCTGGAGCAAAGCACACATCAAGATTTGGGCAGGACAGTTCCCAGCACCCCAAACCCCACAGGGCACAGAGCACTGAGGTCTGGGCTACCATGACCAGCTCCTTCACAGCACTGCAGGACCCAGAGCTGGGCTGGACGTGTCTGCAGAGCCCTGCGTGGCCACAGCCAGGCCAGGCTGTTTTCAGAGGGGGGCCCTGGGAGGCAAAGGCACCTACGTAGGCATCGTCACTGTTCTGGATGGTGTGATGTCTCTGCAGGGCGCGGGGCCGCGGGTGCTCGCTGCTGGAGGGGCGCACGGGGTAGCCCAGGCCGTTGTGGTCAGGCACCTGCATGGCTTGGCCGGGGGAGCTCCTGTCCATGCAGTTCCCTACGATGGACTCTTGAAAACCAGACAGGACAGAAAAAGGACAGGTTAGTACCAGGAACCTGCAGCTCCTGTGCCACTGCAGAACTGAGATGTGATGCCACACACAAACGCTCCTTGCCGGCAGAGCGAGGACAGGGCCCCCGGCTGCTCCAATTGGAGTGGTGCAGCACCACTGCCCCCTCACTCACACAGGCCTGTCCCTCCAGCATTAATATCCCAAAAGATCCCCATGCTAGCTGCCTTCCATCAGGTCTACAAAAGCTGGAGGCACTGGGGCAGCAGCACAGGAACCAGACCCTTTCCCACTTCTGCCTTCCCCTCGAGCCTGAGCTTGACCCGCAGCCTGCCCACGTCGTTACACAAGAGCTGGGGGAGCCTCCAACACGGGATGTTCCAGCAGGGCCCCTTGGCAATTGTAAGCAACATAATCCTGCTGGAAGAGCTGGCCAGGATCTTCACTTTTATCAGATGACTTCTCCCTGCCCTCCTACAGTCTGGCTGCGGGAGCTCACCAGTGCTCTGCCTGGCAAAGTCCATCTGCGCTGCAAGCTCTTGTGACTGAGGGCAAAGGCCACATTCCTATCAGGCAAAGCCTCTCGTCATCAAGTACACGATGTTTTGGATAATGTCCTGAGCCATGGAGGAGCCTGTCACCGGGGTTGAGCTCGCTGAGGGCCGACCCCGCCGAGCACAAACGCCCGACGCGGCTGCGAGCGCTGGGGAGCTGCCCCGAGGTGACACAGCTGCAGGTACATCCCTCGCAAAGCCAGAGCTTTCCCAGGGCTTGGGCCAGTGGGAAGTGATGTCCTGCTGTGCTGGGACACTGCACGGCCCAGCTGGCTCTGCAATGGCCACAGAACTGCGCCCCAAAGAGATCTCATAGAATCCTAGAACATCCCCACGTGGACCCACAAGGATCACCCAAATCCAACTCGGGGCCCTGCACAGGGCTGACCCACAATCTGTCCACAAATTTAGCAAACTGAAGTGAGACCCCATCCCATGTGGTCCCCATGCCGCTCGCAGGCAGGGGAGCATGGACAGCACAGCCAGCACACTGCTCCCCGTGCCCTTCCTCCATCAGCAGTGTGGCATTCCTGCTGCAGCCCTGTCCCAGGGCAGTCAGAGATGCAGCCTCCCCCTGCCTTTGCACAACCGTGGGGTTACGTGCGGTTAACAGTCAGCTTTCCCGGAAAAGCGAGAAGGAAAACATGAGGTAACAGATGTTAGCGGATCAGTGCCACCCACACACTGCCTGGGATGCTGCTCCAACTGTGGGAACAGTGGTTGGGGCCAGCAGCCTGCTGCTCCAGCTCCACAAACAGCCCCGGCCCCAGTCCCTGCGCTGCACGTGACGAGTTCCCTGAGCCTGGACGAGCCAGGACCCCAAAAACAGCTGCTTCCAATGCCAGCGCTGCACCTCTGGGCATGCTGCTTTGGACCAAGGGACAGACACCCTGAATTCACACCCCCAGCCCTGCAGAGCAGAGCCTTTCATCCCCACATCCTTTGTGTCACCGTGGCATGTGACGCTGGCACGGCGCTGCCGCCAGCTCGGCTCCCCCCGCGCCGAGCCCAGGCAGGTTTCCCATGGGCAGTGCTCCCAGCCCCGGGACGGCTACGTTGGAGCAGAACTGGAGCAGGGCCGTTCACAGGCAGCTCAGTCACATCCCAAACAGATTTGGTTGGCTCTCGAGGTCCCCGGCTGCCATCCCTGGCAGATGCTCCACAGACATCCAGAGCTCTGTGATCAGCGTCAGCACGCGCCCTTGGAAGCACAGACACTCCCGAGCCACTGGGAAGTTAGGCTCTGCTCCAGGGAAAACACATCTGGGGAGCTGAGGCAGGGAGAGAAGATACCCCTCAAACTGCACCCTCATTACACAGTCTAAGGAAAAGAGTGGGAAAAGCCAGGATGTAGGATTTGGTGTTGGTTAACAGTGGGAAAGCCCAGGGATACAGGATTTGCTGTAGGTCAATAGTGGGAAAACTGAGCGATGTAGGATTTGGTGTAGGTTAAAAATGGGAAGCCCGGGGGTGCAGGATTTGCTGTAGGTAAGGGTACCTGGGAAGCTCTGAGGTGGCTCTGCCTGCACCCGAACCAGCACAGGCCTGAGTCCAAGTGGGTTATGGAGGCCATAAGGAAAAGGGTACAAGCAGCTGCATCCCAGGACATAGTTTACTACAAACAGCCCTGTCAGAAGGGCTTTACACAAGCCTATTTGTAAACATTTATTTGCTTTTACTCATTTACAAGGCCTTGCAGTCTAAAGTCCTTCTCCTTTGTGTATCCAGTCCTTGCATCAGCAGTGCGGGGGCCGAGATTTGGCGTCTGACTTCACCAAACCTCACTGTCCATCTAACGGGCTACAGTGACAAGATTCAGACTCATGATTTCATACCAAACGCCCCTCCAGAGCTTCCAACCTCCACTGAGCCTGGGGCAATCCGCCCCACTCCCAGCACAGCAGGGAAGTGGAGCTCTGAGAGCAGACTCATCGGGAATTCAGAATTTAGGAGGATTTCAGCACAGCCCAGCCTTGTCCCTGCCCCCTGCCCACGCTCTGGGGGGTCAGGGCTTGGCAGCCCCACTCAGCCCTCTGAGCCAGCCTATTCCAGCCTGGTACTTTCCCAACAAACCCGTGCTGTGTCCCTGAACAAAGCTGGGCCCCCTGTGCCCTGGACACAGCTCCTCTGCAAGAGGGCCCTGAGTGCCAAGGGTGAGCTGGTGGCTCCAGCCCAGAACCCCGAGTCCTGCAGGGAATACTGATCTGCCTGCTCAGCCTCTCCTCAAAGCCCTCTTAGTGAGGGGCTCAGAGGGTGTTTTTCCTGCAGAGGAGCCTGTAATTACAGCTCAGGCAGGAATTCTCTGACAGCCCAGTGCTGCCAGAGCAGCCACTGAGGAGCAAAGGCGCAGCTGCTTCCAAGGAGCAGGAAAGGTCTTCACACCCTAATGGCAAGTTGAAACTCACTCTCTCCAGAATCCACCCTTCCCAGTTCAAGCAGGGATAGAATCTTGCTGCTGCTGCTGCTTCCCAAAGTGCCAGAGAGGCTGCAAGACCACTGGAGCCACAGGACACTGACCAACACTGTTACTGTGTGTGCTTGTGGCAGCTTTAGCAGTGCTTGGACTTGAGGGTCTGTGCTTAAGAGCAGGAACAAATGGCTGCACTGCTACAGCTGGGGTGTGCTGGCAGCTGAGCTGTTCCTATCCCGTGTTTACAGGGGATGGGGAACATCACCACCAAGAATAAATCTGTGGCCACCATGCAGCATCCCTGAAAAGATGGCAGCAAGCTGGTCCCTGGTCTTTACCTGCCTGCAGAAGTAGGTCAAATTCCCAAGGGAAGCAGCCCATCGGGCTCCTTCCTTATTCAACCCTGTTTATTACAGAGGCCGTGCCTGCAATTTACTTCAGGCCACAAAAGCCAGAAAGAATCTCGGAAATTCTGTGCTATGCAAAGTATGTCAGGAAACCCTTGGTGTGCCGGGTGGGACGGTGTCCCGGGCAGAAAGGTGAGCGGCTGGCGCGGATGGACACCTGGCCTGCCCGGGCAGCAGGGAGCCTTACCTCTGCTGGGCACCTTATTCCTGAATCCAGGCGTGGGCTGATGCCTGTACTGGTGCGTTCCCAGCTCCTGCGCGGGATTAGCAGTTCCTAGCAAAGATTCGGGGTCCCCGTGCCCTCCTGCGTTTACAAGCAGAGGGGTCTCGTGGCAACCTTTGGTCAATGTGTTTGAACTCTTACTGTCAGGAAAGCTGTCCCTGTTTCCCTCGCAGGCGCAGTCCTCCTCCATGCTCTCCGAGTGGAACAGGGCTGGCTGGTGTCCGTATCCCTGCGGCGGTGGCACTGACGCAGGGACCTGCTGGATACATTCTTGCGCCCTGATTTTTAAGAGATGTTGGGGGCTGTTCTGGGGGTGGTACGTGTCAGCACTCTGATAAGGCAAAGACAACGACTGGCGCTCCGAGAGGTTCTGTCCCATGCTGGTGCCCATATTCCCAGCATCCCCTTGACTCATATGCCTGAACAACTCTTGGAATTCTTGCTGCTGCTGCTGCTGCTGCCGCCGTTTGATGAGCTGTGCAAATTCTGCCTGGGGCAGCCGCATGTCCGTGTGCCCCGTGAGCGAGTGCCGGGGGGAGAGCAGTCCCTGGAGGATGTGCGGTACCTGCTGGTGTCGGCTGTAGTCGGGAGGTGTCGGGGACAACAGTGCCTGCTGTAGTGCCGATGCCGTGTAGTGCTGCTGCTGCTGCTGATGTGCGTTCGGAGGGAAACTGGGGTACTGCTCAAGCTGCGGGACCTTCAGAGCTTGCTGGGCTGCAGGGAACCCCACCCCTCCCGGCGGGCTGTAGTTGCTGGGGGAAACGCGGGGCTGCTCCGGGAACAGGTGGGGGTGTAAGTGCACCTGGTCGTAGTTGGCGGGGGGATACCTGTTCACGTTCAGACTGCGAGGACAAGGGAAAGGACAAGTGACCGCACTGCTCCGTGGGAGCCAGAGCTGCTCCTGCACGGGAGGGGCTTCCCCAGGCACGTGGGACGGCAGCTCTGGCCCGACTCCTTCCCAGGGACAGGGAGGGAGCGAGCACAGCGCAGAGTGGCACACACACCACGTCTCACGCTGAGATTCCCACTCCCCCCTGTCCGCAGCGGGGAGGGCTCTCACCTGTGCGACTCGGCGCTGTCGGCGCTCAGCTGCTTGGACAGCTGCCGGTGGCCGTAGCTGAGGGAGGCCATCAGGTTGGCGCGGTGCTGCATCTGGATCTGGCTGGCGCTGGGGCTCAGGGACATCCCCCGCGCGTGGGACGCCAGCCCCTGCCCGCCCACGGAGGCCCCGGGCAGGAGGCTGCTGCCGACCATGTCCCCGGGCTCCTGCACTTGGATGGTGACCTGCTGGGGCTGCGACTGCTGCTGCTGCAGGGCCAGGCACGTCAGCCCCATGGCCGGGGGCGGGGAACAGTTACCCGACTGCGGGAAGATTGTGTTGTGGGATGGCATCCCTTGGAACTGGGACTGGGAGGCAGCACCTGCGAGGAACAAAGACCCTCAGCACCCCTGCGGGCCCAGGGCAGCCTTGGGAGCGAGATCTGCTCCAGTCCCCAGAGCGCAGGACGGGGCTTGGATTAACCCGGTCTAGTGAAAGGTGTCCCTGCCAGTAGCAGGGGGCTGGGAAGGGATGATCTTTAAGGCCCCTTCCAAGCCAAAGCAGGCTATGATGCTGTGATTCATTCCGTGACTCCGGGCCAGGCTGGGAGCCCAGTACGTGTCCGTATGGGTGCTCTGTCATGCTGTGCCAGCGTGCAAAGGTCACAGCCAGAGCCCCTTGCACCAAAACAGAAACTCTGCGGAGCTGACAGTGATTTGCATAAACCTGAGCATATCAGCCCTTCCTCCCCACCCCGGGAGTGATAAGTAAGGATCTTGTGACAAGGAACCCGACAGCACATTCCAGCTGGCAGCTTCTCGCGAGCTCTTGATAACACCAGCCCTTGCTGCCAGATGGAGAATCTTTTACATCATCAGCAAACTGTGCAGGGCCTGGGCTGGGGGGGAGCGGAGCCCTGGCAAACCCCGCTCTGCTTCCTCAGGGTCTGATGGGATCACGTGGCCCTGCCCAGCTCCCAGAACTGCTTACCATGGGGCTGCAGCACGCTGCTGCTCACAGGGGGTGGGCTGCTGTTGGGTTGCCTGAAGAGATGATTGTTGGGGTGGTTCGGGGGTGGGCTGGATGGCTGGATCCGTAACCTACGCAGGGAAACAAGCACCTTCTCACCATGCCTGCTCCTTGTCAAGATGCTGTCTCAGCTGTGAGAACTGATGCCAAACGCTGCGGGTCTCGTTCAAAATAAACACCATAAAGCCTTTGCTGGGGATCCCAAGGTCTCTGCAGCTTGGCTTCTCTTCTGAGAGCCACCTCACTTGCCCAAGTCACGCAGGGAGTGAGCTACCACAGAAACCTGGGGACAAGGACACTGCAGGCTCACCTCCTGACTCACAGCACCTGGTGAGACACCCTGCTCTCATTTCCCCTAACGCAGCCTGTCTCACCTACAAGTCAGGGTGCTAAGGGCAAGGAGGCTGAGCTCATCAAGGGCCTGGAAAGGTGTGAGACACCCAAGGAAGGATGAGAGAGCCTGGCTGCTGAACTGGCAGCTTCAAGCCACTGACTGTCAATCCTCTGCTCAAAGCAGGTCTGTGCCTTTGAATCAGATTTCTCTGATTCTAAAGTCAAATTTCTCTGATTCTTCAGACAGTCCAACCTGGCCTGACCAGGCACGTTCACCTGGGAACTGGCTGTGTCATTCTGACTCCACAAACCTCCAACTCAGCCTGGCCTCTCCTGAGTGTGTCAGCTCGTCCCTGGGCTTCAGGAAGAGTAAAACCCAGAGCTGTCCTAAAGCCATTTCTTTACCTCTGGAGCTGGTGAGTGAGCAGAGCTGGCTGGTTTTCACATGGAGCTTGCAAGGGTGGAGATGGCTGGGGAGGCCGGATACAGTCCTGAACCAAGCACCACAAGAAAACAAGAAGTGTTTGCAGTCAATGTCTCAGTCAGTAAATTTAGAAACACTGCTGGGTGAAGCAGGACATATCCAGATTCACCGCGTGTCAGTGCCTGACTGCAGCCCTGGCTGCCACAGCTACCACAGCAGCTGTGCAAACATCTCTGCTGAAATCCTTCCCGCTACAGCAAGCCCAGCAAACTCCCCTCCCTCAATCCCCCCGGGACCTGCTCACGAGTTGTGTCTGCAGCAACACAGGAAAACAGAGCTAAGCCCTCAGCAGCTCTGGCTCGGGCTGCACTACCTGAATCTGCTGATGAAGAATCTGATGGTGCTGCTCCTGCTGGTACAACATGTGCTGCTGCTGCGTCTTCTCCAGCGTCCTCTCGTCCATGTGCCCACCGTACATCTTCTGGAGCTGCTCACACTCCTGCAAGGAATCCAGCACGTCCCATAAATGACCTTCTGGTGCACAGCGCCCTGCTGTGTGTGGAATGCCATGCTCTGCAGCCCACCCCTCTGAGATAAAGCTGGCAAAAAAAGCCTAATCCGTTCCCTCTGACAGAATCAGGTATGCAGTGACATGGCAAAAAGCCAGGAAAGCAACGGGTGCACATGACACGGAGCTGGCACTGCTGTGTTCCCTTAATGCAGGCAGCAAGCTCTGGAAACGGCACGTCAAGGTGAGGAGAGCTTCTCATTTGTGCCATGCTGCAAGGGGAAAGGCCTGTCCTGGGGCCAAATCCTGCTCCAGCCACTGGCAGGCAGGGAATATCCCACAATACACTCCAAACTCTGGTGGTAGGAGCTGCCCTTTCCTGGGACACCCTGGAACAGCCCCAAAACTGCTGCCAGAGGAAACGTGGGAGAGCAGGAGCTGCAGTCTGACAGGGCTGGTGGGACAGGGAGGACACCCATGTGTGGGCACAGCATGATGGTTCTCCCCAGGAAAGAGGGGGCAGGAATCCCCCCATGTGCCCAGCTGCAGGTAAACAGCTCATACATCCAGAGGACACTCAGGGTTTGTCCCACACAGGGCAGGAACAAACCCTCAGCTGCAAAGTCCCCTCTGTGTCCCTCAGCCTTTCATGTAACAATTCCTCTTTTGCTTCCCGAAGCAGCACGACCGAGGCAAGAAGAATTCCTTGTGGAGGCTGTTTTGAGGACCCCCAGCCCCCCCTCACCTGCTGAAGCTGTTTGATGCTGCTGTTATTGCCCATCTTCTCCAGGTGGGCTTTGAAAGCCTGGATGCTGGCAGCCCCGTCGGAGAAGCGCCGCACCGGGGAGAAGCGCTCGGTGGGGAGGTGCAGAGTGTTGGAGTCCTTGTAAATAGAACTGGACAGGGGGAAGGAAGGGGGTCAGTGATGTGACACCAGCCACAACACAAACTCCAGTACAGACACTCCATTTCCACCAGCCTCCCAGCAGCCTGGCTGCTCCACACTGGGCAATCAGAACGGGCACATCTGAACCAAGCTGTGCCCAAGGCACCACAAGCGCTTCCCCTTCACAATGAGGTTTCTTTGCCATCAGAGGGAGCCAGATTTTTTTCAGGAGCTGTTTTCTCCCAAAGCTGTGGCTCCCCATTATCACTGAGCTCCTGCCTTGCCATCAGGTGCCACCTGTGTTAACAGGAGCAGAGATAACCTGGCATACACTCATCACAATGTATCTCACAACAAACAGCCGGGGCTCTCTGTCTGCTCTCATGGCTTCTGGGCAAGTGCTATCTGTGGAACCTGATTTCTGATAGAATCACATAATGCTTTGGGCTGGCAGAGACATCTTCCACGATCCTAGGCTGCTCCAAGCCCTGTCCAACCTGGCCTTGGACACTTCCAGGGATGGGGCACCCACAGTTTCCCTGGGCAACCTGTGCCAGGGCCTCCCCACCCTCACGGGGAGGCTTTTCTCCTATCAGTAAAGGATTTCTTTGGTAAAGATTCTGCAAATGCCACCTCCAGAACCCAGCAAGCAACACTTAATGCACAGGCTCCAGCAGTAGCCTTTGTCTGTGGGAAGGTCACGGAGACGTGGCCTTTACAGCACCTCTGACACCAAAGCCAGCAAGAGTCCACCTGGCTGCAGCTGGAGTGGTCACTCTGAGGGCCTGTTCCAGGCTCCCCTTGTCACAGGGTGACTGATGCTGGACCACTTCCAGCAGGCTGGGTTCTGTTTTGTCACTGTCTCTGCCTCGGGAGGACATAGTTCAGTCTCCTTCCCAGGAAAGAGCTGTGCTCCTGCCTTTTGAAGCCATCCCATCCATTATCCTGATCCATTTGTTCTCCTGTTGCACTGATGGAAAGCAGAGGCTACAGATAAAATCATGCTGAGTTTTTGAAACCCGTGTGGGCAAGGCAGAACAGCTGCACTTCCCTGTACAGCCGTACTTCAATTCTGCTTTCAGATATTTAACGTGACAAAATCATATGAAGATACATAAGATGTCTTAAAATAGGCTAAGGGCTAAAATAAAACCCACCTGCCATTCAATAATGTGATTTATTTACACAATGACTGCTAATTTCTGTGCCAGGTATGTCACAAACTCACTGTGGAACACTCTGTTTAGACCACGGTCAGATGAAATTTCCATGATTTCACAGGAAAAACACAGATCAGGCTCGCAGCACGTTACAACACCAAGAGTGGAATGAGCAGATACCACCCTGCTCATGATGCAACAGCTTCAGGACTCCACAGCCAAGAGACAGAGATGACACCAACGTTATTTACAGGGGAAGTGTGTTTGCAGTCTTGCAAAAATTCCGTTCCTGCTGTGCGTGAGGGACTTGGCTTACCTTTAGGATTTGCAGCAATCCTGAAAGGAGGACACAGCACATTCTGCTTGTTTTGCAAGCTGCACTCCTCTTCCTATCAAGGTGTGGCCCTAGAAATGTTTCCCCTCCTGCTCTTCCCTTCCCCCAGGCACCTCTGAGGGAGTAACTTGAGGGCAGAGAGGTGCTTATCTTGGCTTTCCGGAGCTCCAGCGTGGCACTAGCACTGTCTCAGTCTGCTCAGAGTTCACCTGTCCCTGCTGATTACATCAGTGCTCAGCTCAGCAGGTCTCTGGCTACAATAAAAAGGGTTTTGTCAAGCCTGCCGGTGTGAGCTGCCTGAGGGGCTGAACACCAGCACCAGCCTGGCCTGGCAGCCACTGCTTTCCCAAGAGGCAGCAAACTCCAGTGTGCAGCCGGTTTGCTCCTAGCACTGAGGGGTCAGAGCACTTTAAACCACTTTTTAGGAGGGTTTTTTTTTTTAATTAAGAGGAATTTAAGCTCCCTCTGTGGCATTAGCATCTCGGGTTGGCTGCTGTGACAAGGACTCTGTCACATTAACACCTCTCCATCAGGACTGTCCCTCCCACACATCCTGAGTGTGTTTAGATCCAATCAAAAAGTTCCCTCTTTCCCAGACTTTGGGATTTGTTTTTTTCCTTCCCCACCCAGCTTCCTTTTCTCACATCATTCCCATCAAGGGTTCAAGTGAGAAATGAAATTACTCTCGAGGAGCTTTGCAAAGAGACTTTGCAGTCAGAACACACAACTCTGGTGCAGAACAGTGAGGGCTTTAAGCTCTGCTTTGGATGACTCTTGGTGCAATTTTTGCTTGCATCTGCGTCCAAAAACGTTCTGTAGCAAATCTGCTACCTTGATGCCTACCACTACACAGGGAAAAGCTTTCCTCTAAAAAAAAATAGCTTATTCCCAATATTTCTTTGATGGCAACCATTCCAGCAAATCACCTCCAGCCACAAAAGTGGGACTGGACAGAAGAGCCAGCTGATTCCTGCTGGTCCCTGCAGGCAGGGGGTCAGCCACCCTCTGCTCTGTGGGTCTGCTCTTTGTCCCTGCTCCTCCTCCTCGTCCTCACCCCTCCCTGCCAGCGGGATGTCCTCAGTGCTCCATTCCAGGGCCACCTGGGCAGGGTTCCTGGCGCAAGCTGCCCGCCGGCCGGTGCCGTTACTCACCGGTGCTGGTCGGGTCCCAGGTGTGGAGCCCAAGCCCGGGGTCGGAAGGACTGCTGTCCTAGCTGCCTCTGCAAGTCTGGAGGGATTTCAGCTGTAGGGTTGGTCATGGCCAGAGTGTGCCTTTTTGACCTATTTGCCAAGTATCTGCAACAAGCAGGAGCACATTTTATAAGAGAGTGATGGGAGTACTCCGAAAACAGGGAGCGTTAGATAACCCAGAGAAAACGGGGAGGAAGAGGCTTGTGCGGTGCTCAGAACATGCTGCCCGTGCCTGTGACAGCACTGCCTCACCAGTGCTTTGGGCACAAGTGTAGTTTCAGCTGCTGGTGCTCCACTCGGAAGCTTGGAAGGAAAGAGGAGCTGTTTGCTGTTCCCAGCAGGAAAGCCGCGTTTCACCTCAAGGGGAATGCTGGTATGTCCCTTAGGGAATACCCACCTGCCCTCAGCGTGGATTCAGTGCACTAGAGCAGCTCTGCCCCTCTGTGCCAGCCCGGGGAGCCAGGGCAGAGATAACCCAGCAGGAGCTGGGCACAGAGCGGAGCTGCTGCTCCTGCCAGAGGAGCCTTTGCTCCTCAGACCGACCCGGGACGCCCCGGGTGTGGCTGCCAGCAGCTGCCACCTTGTCCCAGCAGGGGAGGGACGTGAGGGGCAGCCCGGGCTGCCCGAGGAGCATGAGGAAGGGCTGGGCTGAGGCAGGGCTGTGCCAGCCCGGTCCAAGTGCGCCATCTAGTCCCTGCTCTGCTCCGGGAAAGTCGGGAATGGCCCGGGATGCGCAGGGAATGGGAACCGAGCAGAGAGAGGGTCCCTCCCCCTGGAGCCACCAGCACCAAGGCTGGGCTTGCCTCTCACACAGAGCTGGGAGGCAACAGCTTGAACAAAAGCCCGTTATGCACTGGAAAAGAGCTGCAGGTCTCCTGCAAATCCCCCAAAGACCAGGGAGGGGGGACTCGGAGCCTCTGCTCCGGCAGGGATGTGAGGAAGGGCCAGGCAGTGCTGGGAGCTGCTGCCTGCCTGCCTGCTGTGCCTGGCACGGCCGAGCCCAGGGCGGTGGGGCTGGCAGAGAGGGGCTGAAGGCCCTGCCCAGGGCTGGCACTGCAGCCAGGCTGTGCCCGCTCAAGGCTGCTGGGATGAACGCCCGCGTGGGAACTCAACCCTCTGCGCTCTGTGGAGCAGCAGTGAGGAACCTCTGGTAACCAGGCCGAGCACTGCTCGGCCAGTGACACCTGCACATCCTCACCTTTGCTCTGTTCCCCTGCTGCTGCCCCTGGGAAGCAGAAAGAGCAGCAAGCAATACAGACTTGCCCAAACCCAGCCTCTCTTTGCTGTTGAAGCCACTTAAGCAGAAGAAGCAGGTTAACAGTGCCGTGGTGCCCCGCCAAAGCCCGTGCCATTAGCTGTTTAAGAATCATTTGATGCAGACAGGGAAAGGTTCCCAAAGAGCTTTACTGTTGTGGTTTGCTAAGATCATTTTATTTCAGCCCTCCAGGGAACAATCCAATCACGAGCTCTAACAGCGTTTCGGGTGGAAGAAAGTTTCCCAAAGCTCAAAGGAGATGTGACTGTTCCCCGGAACAGAGAGAAGACTGTGCTCTGCTTTCAAGGTCAGATTAAGGAGGGCAAAAGCTGCTCACTGATGGCTGCAAACAGAGTATTTGGGGCAGTGTTCTGAGAAGCTAAATATTTGCATCTGTCCCTGATGTTAATGCTATTTACCCTTCTCCTCTGATGACTACTGACATGTTGCAACACAAGGGGTGGAGAACAAGTTAACACACAACCTGGATGGTGCTTTTTCAAGGCCATCTGGTGGAAGAAGAACATGTGCTGTGAAAGAACTAACGGCAGCACTATTGAGAGCAGTGAAGTGACCTCTGAGTCCAAGGGGACTTGGTTTTCAATGGGATCTGAACATTTCAGTGCCTTGCAAAACTCTGCACAGGGGTTTCAAAATGTTTCCAGCTGAGCTAATGCTTTAAAGGCTCAACTGAAACCTTCAGGTTTAGAATAGTGAAAAATCTGCCCAGGTAAGATGTCCAGGCATCCCCTTGCCAAGAATGAGATTTATCAGATCTTTCTGCACAGCCAGAAAGATCACCTGCTGTTTGAGGTGCTGTCAGAGGAGATTACTGCCCCTATATTAAAACTGCTAATGGCTGTTGAAGCTATTATTGAGGCCACAAGTAGGCAAAAGGAGTCTCAGTGCACAGTCTGTCCCTGCTCACACCCCCTGTTCCTTGGGAGCTCAGAGAGGAGCACAGCTGGCCAAGGCTCTGGAGCATGATCTGCACCCACCCCAGTCTGCAACAACCCCCAGTCTGAACCCTTGTGAGCCCCTGGGGAGCCACTCCCTTACCCAGGTGATGACCTGTACAAAGGGGGGATCCAGAAAGCTCTTCCAGTTTGAGGTAAGAAGCAGGAGCACCCACCACACGTAGTGCCCAGCTGGTTAGCAGAGAAGAAACTATGCAAAAGCTCCTAAGAAAATGTTAGCAAGGCCACGGTTAGTGTGTTCATGGACTGAGAAAGTACAAGCACATTCTACCCACTTCCTACAATGTGTTTAGAGCAGACACAGAGAACAGAAGTTCCCAGCCTGGGAGCTAATAATGCTTTGCTTATTGGAGCAGACTATTTTAAGGCCTGATGCTAAAATTAGCAGCTAGAGGTACCCGTAATTCCAGCAAGCTCACTTTGTTTGAGGCATCAGAGTTGGATGTTTACTGCATGTCTTGATACAAAAGCTGCTGCACTGGCACCCAAGGCCACAGAGGAGATCCTCCCACCTCCAGCACCCAGCAGGGAGGGGAATCCCTCGGCACTCACTTGGCAGGTTAGTGTGGATCGCATGCTGGTGCACACTAAGCAAAGGAATTTAGCAGTTCCAAGAGTTTCTGGAGAACCTACTGCTCAATCAGCTACCCATTTCAGGGGAACCCAGCTCCGCAAGCACCCAGTAGTGCCAGAGCAACTGCCTACGGTAATCAACACCCACAGGAACAGGAGAAGTGTTGAGCCTTTTCTGTAAAATCAACAGTGGTGCCCTGATGAGGTGGCTGTGTCTGAATCAGCTCTGGAACAGCGCAAGGTGAGCCTTGTGGAAGTAGGAAGGGCAAATGTTAACAGAGTGGGAGTTACCTCTGCACAGCTTCCTGATCCGGCTCCCCATCGGAGCTCTCCTCGTCCACAGGGGTGACAGCTGGGACAGCCTGCAGGGAGAGAAGCCACAGCTCAGGAGGCCACCCAGCACAGCCCCCTTCCTCCAGGGGACACCTGATCTTCCCAAACAAGCTTCCACAGGGGTGTGTGCTGGCTCCTCTGCAGCACCAAGGAAACCTGGCCAAGAACCCCTTCCAACATTCCTTCCCCAGTCCAACTGCCTGGGCAGGGCTGCTGCTACTTGGAGAATTCATTGATACAGATGCACCCAGGGAGCAAGAACACGCCTGAATGCCTGAGAAGGACACTCCAACTTTCTCCACGGGATCAGCAAAGGACAAAGCAACCATTAAAAGAGGGGAACACACAACCCCACCTGCCACCTCCAGGAGGGCACAGCCAGTCCTGCAAGGGGGAAGCTTTGGCAGCGAGCAGGCACATCCCCTGGGCCTGCTGTGACCTGGGCACAGCCACCTCTGCCTGCGGGAGGGGATATTTCTGAGCGCCCTGCCTTCCCCGTGCTACTCACTGGCGTCATGGTGACGAGCGGCGAGGGGCCCCGGGGCCGCTTGAGCAGCTGCTGCGCGTGCAGCTGGATGTTGGCCCCGCCGTCCGACGCCCGCCGGCCCAGCGGGCCCATCCCGTTCAGCAGCTGCAGCGTGGGGGGCTGCAGCAGGGACTGCTCCTGCAACACACACACACAGCCCTGTCACCCCCCCGGCCAGAGCCCCGTGCGCTGCAGGGGTGTCACCAGCGCTGCAGGGGTGTCACCAGCGCTGCAGGGGTGTCACCAGCGCTGCAGGGGTGTCACCAGCGCTGCAGGGGTGTCACCAGCGCTGCAGGGGTGTCACCAGCGCTGCAGGGGTGTCACCAGCGCTGCAGGGGTGTCACCAGCGCTGCAGGGGTGTCACCAGCGCTGCAGGGGTGTCACCAGCGCTGCAGGGGTGTCACCAGCGCTGCAGGGGTGTCACCAGCGCTGCAGGGGTGTCACCAGCGCTGCAGGGGTGTCACCAGCGCTGCAGGGGTGTCACCAGCGCTGCAGGGGTGTCACCAGCGCTGCAGGGGTGTCACCAGCGCTGCAGGGGTGTCACCAGCGCTGCAGGGGTGTCACCAGCGCTGCAGGGGTGTCACCAGCGCTGCAGGGGTGTCACCAGCGCTGCAGGGGTGTCACCAGCGCTGCAGGGGTGTCACCAGCGCTGCAGGGGTGTCACCAGCGCTGCAGGGGTGTCACCAGCGCTGCAGGGGTGTCACCAGCGCTGCAGGGGTGTCACCAGCGCTGCAGGGGTGTCACCAGCGCTGCAGGGGTGTCACCAGCGTCTTGGATGACGCGAGGCAGGGACAGGGACAGGCAGCGCCAGTGGATGAGCAGGGTTTAACTCTGCAGCTCCCTGCACGCTGCTTTAGCTGCCAGGCAGGCTGCAACCCGGCAGCTCAAAGCCAGGCAGCACAGCCCTTTTTCTCCCAAGCCCATTTATTAATTTCGTATTGCACTGCTCTTTCATTCTTTAGCTTCATCACAGAATCACAAAATGTTTTGGGTTGGCAAGGACCTTAAAGATCATCTCGTTCCAACCCCCTGCCACGGGCAGGGACACCTTCTACTAGCCCAGTTTGCTCAGAGCTCCATGCAGCCTGGCCTTGGAAACTTCCAGGGATGGGGTATCCACAGCTTTTCTGGGCAACCTGTTCCAGTGCCTCATCACTCTCACAGTAAAGAATATTTTCCTAATATTTGAGCTAAACCTACTTTAGAGAACCAATTGGAATCATACATTAGGAGAGTAATTCTTGAGGCTTATGCAGTCCAAGGAGTGACAAACAGAGGCAGCAAGTGTGAGCACAAACACCCCTCCCACCTGGCAGGGCACAGAGCACAGAGGGATCATGGGCAGTACCTTGTACTCCAGCTGCCCCGTGGGCTGCAGGTTCTGCCTGGGCAGCACGTTGTGCATGAAGTTCACATTCGGGGTCACCTGCAGGAATGGAGCCTGAGGAGTGACACGGGGGAAGCCAGGCAGGAGCTTCTGCAGGTCTTCCATGACTTCCGTCCTGTACAATCACATTTGGAATTAGCCATGATGTGAGGAAACCTCTCACAGACCCAGTACACCCAGCTTCCCTTGATAAAAAGCTTCTTACTGCTCTGGAAAATGGTCACACAGAGCAGCCAAGCCACTCTTTGGTTTTACTTGTCCCTTTTTTCCCCTCCATGTTGAGATTTGCCAGAATTAGCTCTTGGCATTAACCTCGATGGCTTTCATCACAAAAACTCCACCTTGGACATGACAGCAGTGCAGCTCAGGTGAGACACTTGCCTTGACCAAAAGCACAGCTTACCCAGAGCTGCTCAGGAAGAGCAGGAGGAAAGTACCTCATCCCCATCTAACACACTGTGCAGGGAGACTGGGACCTTTACAGGAACACTCAGAAGGACCAAAGTCACATGCTGGGAGTGAATGTCCAGGTCAGAGTGCAGTACTCACCGTGGGTCTGCTACTCCCACTGTGTGCCTCCTCATGGAGAGGTAGCGGACCAGAGCCTCGGGTGATGGTTCCTCCCCTTCATCACTGTCCAGGTTCATTGTTCCATCAGTCTGGGCAGGACAAACATTGCAGATGTTGAAACGGAACATGAGGATCAAAGGATAGGCTTCAATGGGAGCCAGAAAAAGATCTTGCAGGGGTCATGGGGATGTGCCTCACCTCCACAATTTGGTTCTCGGGGTTGATGAGCTGGACTTGGGGCACGTTGATGTTCATGGTGTTGCCAGTCTGCTCTGTCTGCTGAGTGGAGAAACCAGGACCAGAAGACACAAACACAGCATTGCTTTACAAACACTGCTGGATTAACACCAGCCCTAAGCACCTGCAACAGGGAGATGACCCTGGAGCCAGTCAAGAGCTGTTTAATCTCAAGAGGTTGCCTCGTTTACCCCCCTTCCTTCTGTTCAGGCAGAGTTAGCATCTCTTCTGCTTCCCCCACGGCCTGGCCTCTCCCAAAGCAAGTGCTCACTGCTCCAACAGCAGCACAAGATGGAGAAGAAGCATCACACAGCAGCCCTGGGCTGGGAACTCCAGCTCCCAGTAATTCCCTCAGTTCCTTCCCCTCTGTCACGAAGTGAGCAGGAGACTGTCTGAAGGATGTTCAGCCAATGCACAAACTGTTCCTAACCTCGGGATAGGGCACCCTAAGCACACGCCAAATTCTCAGGCGAGGAACATTCTGACAGTCCAGGCAGGGTGTGGACACCCACGAGCACGCGTGAGCTGAGCAGGTAAGGGACTGGCTGGCCTTGCAGAACACTGGCAAAGGGATGCACCTGGATGTTGGCCGAGGTGGGGAAGGTGATGGTGCGTGGGATGCTGGGCGAGGGTGCAATGCGCAGGTTCTTGTGCCTCTTGAGGCGGTCGCAGAGCAGGCTGTAGATCGCGCTGTAGTGATCGTAGGCGTCGGCTCGCAGCGACTGAAAGGCAAAGCAAGAGCGGTCACTCCTCCTTGTGCAGTGATGAAACACCTTTTGTACTGTGCTGGGGGCGCTCAGCTGCCACCGAGCACAGCCACTGATCGGCGAGAAGGGCGGGCAGGACACGCCAGGCCTCACCTGCACGGTGCGCTCCTTGTCCAGCCCCATGTCCGCCATGGCCAGCAGCACGTCCTCGTTCAGCGGCTCCAGCTGCCTCTCGGTCTTCAGGTGCTGACACTCTGCTATCAGCTGTGAGGGCACAGGCACAGAGTCAGAGCTGACATTCCCAAAGGCACACTGATGAGTCACAGCGCTCCCAAGAGCCCAAGCACCGGGCTCTGGCTGCAGCTGGCGTGAGGTCTGATGGCAACCGATCCGAAATCCACTGCCCCAAGCTCCCAATGCCATGGGGGAAGATACAAAAATGTACGGAGATAAGGGGTGATGTGGAAAGCAAGGCCAGGAGACACAGGAAAGGGAGAGGCCATGCCTGGGAATGAGTGTTCCCGAAGAGCAGAACCAATACTGCAGCACCACGTGCCCAGAGCCTGTTTGAGTCACTGAGCAGACGCTGCTCACCCTGTCAAACTCTGCATCAGCCTCTCCCAGCTTCATCCACTTGTGTTTGCAGATCTGCTCCATGGAGAGCCTCTTGCTCGGGTCCAGCACCAGCATGTGGCGGATCAGGTGTTCACACTCTGCCAGGGAAGAGAGGCTGGGTGACCCGCGGGGAGGGACATGGCTGGTGCAGCCTGCCCTTCCCAAGCTCCCCTCTGGGAAGTGACCTCACAAAAATACTGCTTCCCTTCTGCACTCCACACCTGCCACGTCCCCAGCGTGCCACACTGCTGCAGACTTTGATTCTCCTGGCTACACAGAGCCCTGTCACCCTGTCCCTCCCATCTTGGTGTGAGTGGCTCTGGGAGGTTGAGAGCAAAGCACCCTTGGAATGCTCTCCACTCATCAGCTCACTGTGAGTGATTTCTCCATCGTATTACACCTGTGCTGTCACCAAGAGGGACTGCTGAGGCTCTCCTGTTTAGGCTGGGATCTAAGTTTGCCTTGAAAGCTCCACATTTTAGCAGAACTTCTGCACAGAGAGAACCTCTTCCCCAGATAAGACAGCAAGCAAGGAAGTTTTCAGCTGGGAAACTCCACGCAAAATTATTCCTTAACCTGACAGCGGGAAACCAAGTACCTACACATGACTCTTTGTTAAGGTGATTTTATATGAAAATTAATCACACTTTTCACACCCAAGATTTATTATTAAAGTGCTTTTGCAGCAGCAGGACACAAACACTCATCTCTGACGGGGCTGTGGCTGGAAATTCACTCCCCATAATGGCGTGGAAAGCTAAAACTGGAGGAGGTGTAGTGCAAGGGCGCAGCTGCCTGCCCCGTACCTGTGGACATGAAGAAGGGGATGCGGAACTTGCCGCTGAGCACCCGCGCGCGCAGGTTCTGCAGGGTGCTCCCGTCGAAGGGCAGGGCCCCGCACACCAGCACGTACAGCACCACGCCGAGGCTCTGCGCCGAAACAAAGCAACACCAAACGCAGTTAACATCCACCTCCGGGCTTTGGGCACCTCCCCACGGGCAAAACGCAGCAGCCAGAATGCAGCTCTGGGAGCGTTTCTTTGGAAAACACTTTTTGCTGTGTCAGGGCTTTGCTCCAAGACGTGTACTGAGCAAAGCCAAACAAACAGAGCAAAACTCAGATCAAAGCAAGAGAGAAAGAGGCTCATCACATACCCAAATATCAACCTTTGGCCCATCGTACTCCTTGCCTTCAAAGAGCTCTGGAGCAGCATAGGGAGGGCTCCCACACCAGGTTTTAAGGAGCTGGCCAGGGGTGAAGATGTTGCTGAACCCAAAATCTGAAAGAACAAAGAGAACCGATGAGAGGAACGTGATTCACTCCAACTGTCCTGAGCAAATGGTATTTCAGTAACTTGCTGAGTACGTACAATCCTGTAATGGGTAACTGGTACACGGACACTGGAAATGGAATCACTGAGGTTAGAAAAGACCTCCAGGGTCATCAAGTCCAAGCTGTGCCCAATGCCCACCCTGTCACCAGCCCAGAGCACTGAGTGCCCTGTCCAGTTTTTCCTTGGACACCTCCAGGGGTGGCGACTCCAAACCTCCCTGGTGCCTTGAGCTCTGGGTGGTGCCAGCAAGGACACAGCGCAAAGGAAAAAAGAATGGGAATTCTGTTTTTTCCAGAAAGCACTACAGGGGCTGCAAACTTTGGTTATGGTGGGCAGCTCTACAAACAGAGTAAAATCCTTCACCAAGAGCAAATAACAAATCCTGAAAGAGAAAGGTCTTCACCTCACAGGCAGCCAACCATCAGCTTATGTGGGCACTAATGGCATTCTCTGTTAATTAACCTGCCTCCCCCTGGCTCACAGCTGGGATCTGCACTGCAAAGGGCAAGGAAACCAGTCTGGATCCAAGAGAAGGGAGCTGGGTCTTGTAAAAAGAAAGAATTTTCACTAAATTTCCTTCATTTTTTTCTCCTCAATTGAATTGAAGCGATCACAGTCCCAGAGAGGAGTTCTGAGTGTCCACATGTTTTTTCTAACACATTCAAGATTACTAGTTAATAACCAATTAACTACAAGTTCCACACTGAATTCCAAGTAAGGATCATCAGTGATGGCCAACAGCTCTGTGCCAGAACAGGCAAATCCCACCAGCACTCCCCAGAAAGCACTGACTGGTGAGTCTGTGCTCCTTCTTGCTGCTCTCCTTACAGGATTTTCCATGACCTAATTTCAGGTGACTCCTCTCCTCCCTTGCACGGCGTCTGCAGAACCCAGCAGATCACCTGGCGCTGCTCCTGCCAGCTCAGCTCCAGGGGGACACAGCTGAATTCCTTCTCCCTGTCCCTTTGCATGGAGGCAATTCTCACTGGGGAGATGATTTATGCATGTGGAGAATACCTAACGCAGCCTGTTCCTGTGGAAACACCTGGAGTACACGCCAGGCTGCTCCAACCCCACCTCAGAGCAGAGCAGAGATGTTAATGCTCCTTGAAGGCGCTGTGGGATCAAGACAAGGCACTTACACACCCGCTGGGTTTTTACTGTTGGCAGTGAAGCCATCTAAACCTCCAGTCAGCCTTTGGAGGACAATTCCAGGGAAATAGCACACAGCTGCACAATTGTCTTTTCCACCTCTGCAAGCTTTTGAGCTGCTGTCTCACGTTCAAAGCAGGATGTGTAACAAGTGCCTGAGTTACGGCCACCGGCAATAAAGCGCTGGGTGCATTTCCCAACACGTAGCATTTGTGTCAGCCTTACACATAAACTCCCTATCACTGTGGAATTTTGGCACTTCCCATATATCGAGCAAGTTATCCTGGTTCAGCTACTTTTATTTGTCCTTGTAAGTACACGGGTGGGCTTTGAGCACCAGCTGTGTTTTCCAAGGAGTGCACAGCCCGGAGCAGCTCCAGCCCTGCACAGGGGAGAGGCCCGAGGTGCTCCCCACTCTGCTGCACAGGTCACAGCCAGTGTCAGCAGCAGGGGCAGGGCTGTGCCATTCCAGGGCTGTGCCATTCCAGGTCCATGCCATTCCAGGGCTGTGCCATGCCAGCTGGCAGCACCGTGGCCTCGGAACAGACACGCAACAGCTGCCTCCTGCACCCTCCTCTGCTTCCCGCAGATTGGTTGGCTGGGAAACTTCACCCCTTCCCCATCGTGTTGAAATTTGTCCAGGGATTCACAGGTCTTTTGGACAGGGAGAGGAGGTGGGGAGAAGGGAAAATGCAGAGAGAGAACAGCGGGAAGGGGGCCAGCAGGTCCCAGAGCTCTGCGCTCGCCCCGCGGCTGCCCCGGATCTCGGGGTGAAAGAGATGCTGCTCTGCCCAGCCCCTCCCGGATCAGGGCAGTCAGGCTGCTGGGCTCCGTGGGGGGCTGGAGCCACGCAGATCCTGTACAGGGACACTGCTCCCAGGCTGGAAACAGCTCCCAGATCCCACCTGCGCTGTGGGACTGAGGTCAAGGCTGGGGAAAACAGCAGGGCTTTAAAAACCCAAAGGAAGTTCACGGGAGGATTTAAAAACCCCAGAGTAACTAAGCACAAAATCTAAACCAAACAAAAACACAAATTACAACTTAAATAAACTTTCTGAAAATCTATGGCCAAGGAGATGCATAAATCCAAATCCTCAGGGAGCAATCAGGTCTCATTCCACAAACAGACGCAGAGGCAAAGAGGCATTTTTGAACAGCAAGGTGAGTCACAATGATGTGATACAGGGAAAATACTTAAAACAAACATCTCTGCTACAAAACAGTGGGTCCAGTCCCTCAAGTTTCCTTGGAGCAGAGCTCAGGGAGCGGCTGCAGCCTCTGCCCAACAGGGATTTCATCCTCTGGAGGGGAAGGAGCAGCCGGCTCCTGCAGACGAATGCAAAGCGATGCATAGATCAGATTCCTCTCTGAAACCATACCCCGGGAAGGCCGGGGTGTTTAGCAATCATCAACTCCTGGCTGAACTCTCCAGCTGGGAGCACAGGGAACGCAGTGCCAGCAGCTACTGACTCAGACTCTGAGAAGGTACACTGGAGAAAAAGCATCCATGGGAAAACTGAGAGCGAGGGTCACAGCGCCGGGATCTCGCTGTTTACGGAAAAATAGCGAAGCAGCAATCAATCAATCAAAACCCAGCCCAAACAGGGAGCACAGTGAGCCCAGCAGCACTGCCCACCCCGGGGCTGCAGGCTGAGAGCCGGGACTGCCTGGTGCCAGGCAAGGGATTTAAAGCTGCAAGTGGATGTCAGGTGGAAAGTGCCAGAAAATCTGCACTGGTGAGAGCCTGAAAAGCTCCAAAGTTTGGGTTAGACACAGTTAAAGGGTTTGGCAGTGAAGGTTCAGCTGGTTCTCCACCAGGGTAACTGGTGTGTGCTTTTCTGTAGCATTTCTCCTGGGAGGTCTGGTGTGAAGCAGATCTGTTGCTATCATTGCTTTTTGGTTTTTTTTTGCTCTTGAAACAATGGAAGAACTGGTGTCAAGTTGCAATTGATGAGTTATAGGGAGAAAACTTAATACCTGGAAAATCCTATACCATAAATCAGCTTTTCCAGGCTACTTTTCAAAGCACTACAGCATCTTCTTGCCAAGGCAAACACTGCCACCACCAGGGTGGGGACTATCTCCTGGAGTCATTCTGGGAGCACAGATTTGGAAGGAAAATAGTTTCCAACTCCCTTAGATAAAAAAAGGTTTCCACAATTTCCAGAGCTTCTCAGCCTGCTCATGTGGACATTTCTCCAGCAAATCCAGCTGAATTCCAGTTTCCACGTGGGTTAGTTTTTAACTTCTTGCTGTTTGCCAGGCACCCTCCCCCTGCACACAGAGCGGATTTTTCCCGTGAACACAAGATGGCCTCAAACCATTAGTGCAGCCCTTGCATAAAGCACCAGAAAATGCTGCTCAGAGACCTCCCCAGCAGCCTCTCCCTGAGCTCCACAACCTCTCCACTCCTACTCCCAGGAGCTGCACTCCTGCTTCATCAGCGATGCGCCTCTCACTTATCTCCTGCTCCCAGAACAGTGAGGAGCAGGTTATCATCCCTGTGCCAAGGAGGACATGGTTCACACTGTTAAGCACCAGAGGGAAGTCCATGAAGTCCATCTCTCCTTCCCATTCTTTCCCCACTCCCTCCTCACAGATGGAGTATGAGGGAAGCATAAGAAATTACTGATGATTTTACCAAAACTGAGTGTTGAACTCTAACACCTCTGGATGGTACACGAGAGAACAGCAACAAGGAGCTAGACTGTTTCCTTTCTTCAAGATGCTATCAAGACAGAGGAGTATTTCCCATGTCCCAGAAGTAAAATTGCTCAGACTGAAAAATTTTGTAGCCCTCAGCACTTAAAAAAAAAAAAACAACCAAGTTACAAGCCCTTGCAAATTACAACAACCTCACCGAGAAGTCTGCTGGGAGAAGGGGGAACCAAATGCTTTCCAAAGGTGCCCTGCTGTGCTCTAGGCTCTGGGAGAATGAAATGCTGAGTACAAGATCTACCACTTCCAAAGCCCATGAAATGAGATGACCAGGGCAGAATCACAGAATATTTGGAGTCGGAAAGGACCCGTGAGGATTGAGTCCAGCTCTTAAGTGTTAAATCTTGTTGGTTCAACTGGTCATAATCCCACCAAGCTGAATAAAGTCAAGCCTAGTCAGAGCCCCCAGAGACGAGCCAAGGCTCAGTCTCACAGTCAGAGGATCACAGAGATGCAGCTCTGTGGTAGGTCAGGACAGAAGTGCCCAGGGTGGAAGTTCTCTGGAAGGGCAGTTAGTGACAAAAGCAATCCCACTGCCCTGCAAAACTCTGGGAGCAGGCAGTGAGGGCTCGATTGTTCAGCTACTTCAGCTCCTCTCCCTGCAGGGAATAAACCTCCAAAGCACAGAGGCCACTCTGGCTCTGTCACACCACATCATGAATGACTCCAGGAGTGCAGTTTCCCCTTCACTGCTCCACCATCCACCTTGTCATCCCTACTTTGCCATTCCTGCTCTCTCACCTAGCCTGACCTGCTCTGAAGAAGCCCTGAACCAGCAGCAGGACTCAGGACAAGGTCAATCTTGTGATTTGTGTCTCACCCATCACCCAGAGGAGTGAACTCTGCAGTGTCTGCAGCCTGGGAAGCCAAACCTGCCTTTTTTCCTTCTTCTTTTACTTTGCACTACTTGAAGGGAGGTATAAATCTCCTGGCTACAACCTGGCAGTTTCAGCTCTGGGCAGCAGGCCACACAGAAATCCAAAGCTTCCTTTAGCTGCACCGTGTTTCCTTCTCCCTGAATACCTGGAAGCAGCCAGTGCCTACATTTATTAACTCCTGAAAGCAGCTGCCTTCCTCCCACACGGCTCAGCTTAGCTCACCTGCTATTTTGATGTTCAGGTTTGCATCCAGGAGGAGATTTTCTGCCTTCAGATCCCTGTGGACTATGTTCCGACAGTGACAGAAGTTGACAGCAGCCACAATTTGCTTGAACTTCCTCCGGGCTTCCTTCTCGGCCATGCGGCCGTGGGCCACGAGGTGATCTGTGAGGCGAAGGAGAACACAGGGTTATGGACACAGGGGCTCTCGTGGAGAGAGCTGGGGAGGTGGGAACATCGTGGGCACAGCGTGGTTTCCTGCTCCAGCAGCAGGCATGGAGGAGGCACAAGCAGGGATGGGACACACCGCTACCAACCAGTCCTTGTCTGGGCTGGCTCTGAGTGAAAGGCTTTGAAATTAATTTATGTAAAGGACAGCTGAGGGGGTGCCTGGAAAATGAGAACTGTTTTGTAGACAAGTGCAAAGGTTTTAAAATCTTTTTCTACATCAAAATAAAAATGAAGCTTTTCCAGCCTTTGCCTTCAGTCAGACCCCAAGCCTTGTACCACATCACCTCTGCTGCCCCTCTGGCCATCCTTCCTTCCCCCTGGTTTTTCACAGAAAACATGTCTTTGGTCTAACATGCCTCGAAGATAACTCCTGCTGGAGGACCCAGGTAGTCACAGCCACAGGCAGCTGCTCACCTCGGCTCTGCAGCCAGCACAGCCACCACCAGCTGCAGGAGGGATTTAACATCCTCCCTCTCTGTGCATCGATGCAACAACATCCTTGCGAAATCCAAGAAAGCATTTCATTATGAAAATGGAGCTGGCCTCCACTACGGAAATCTGAGCACTCCCAAGTATTTTGCTGAAAGCCTGTACTCTCGCTCAAAGGTAGTGTTTGTTGCCAGCTGAGCTTTCCCTGGAAGCCAGCACTGCACACACGGACAGGAAAAGCCTCTCCAAGAGATCACAAAAGCAGGCACACAGCAGTGACCCAGCTGAAGTCAATCCACTTAAAACCTGGAAGCACCAAGCTCACAGAAGCCACTTGTCACTGTCCCACGAGTAGGGATGGACAGGCAGGAGACAGGCAGCAGAAAAGGCAGACAAGGGAAGCCTCACTTCAGGAGGTTGTAACTCCTTGCTGGGGCCATCGAGTTGGCCTCAAAACATCTCTGATCAAAATTAGACTGAAATTACTCACAGCCCTCCCTAAACTCTGTTAAACTGGGGGCTCAGTGCAGATATCTGTTCTTGAAAATAATAACAATAAATCACTTGTGCAGATTTCTCATCAGGTGGCTGTGTTTTTCCCCAGTCACCCATTCATTAAAATACCTGCGACATAATTGACTCGCAGTAAATACTAATTACCAAGATCCATCAAAGCAGTTGTGCTGCTCCTGACTGCACAGCAACCTACTTCTGTCTTTGCCCACTCACGTTGTGCAACAGACTCGAGGTGTTTTTCAAAGAACTTGTCAATTAACTCTTGTTCATGGGATAAACTTATTCCATAAGCAAATCTGAACCAGGGCTGGAGAAGGAAAACCATCACCAAGTCAAATCTGACTCTCAAAGTGACCATCTCAAATTGCCCTGTCGTATTTCATTAAGGCATTTGCATGGTCATAAATTTGTTACTCTAAGGAGACTGACAGCAGAGCACAGCAAGGGCTGCTCCAATTTAAGCCACTGATCAACAGGTAATAGCTCAGCTCCTAAACAAGGTCATTCACACCTTCTGCTCCACTGGGATTTGGGAGCCAGCCGGTCCCTGCAGCAAGCACTCTTGAAATAAAGCACAAGGCTCCAATCTCTCAGCAATTTCCTAAATATTTTAGCAATTCTCCTGCAGGCAAGAAAGCAAACCCAGCCACTGCAGCAGGTGTTTTTCTGCAAGGCTCTCCTAAGTGTATTTTCACCCAAACTAAATTCACCAGTCCCGGCGCAGCCAGTGACGCCCACGTTCAGTGCTGGCACTTGGGGCACCCCTGCCCCACGCCCCGCACCCAGAAAACTCTGCTGTCCCTCTGCACAGCCAGTCCTGCTTAGGCTTGACCCTGTTTAGGCGTGAAATTTCACTTTTGATGAAGATCTGGGAGCGGAGGCCCAGGCTGTGCACGTAGGCACCGTGCTCCGAGCCCACTGACATTTCTGCACCAGCTCCAGAGGAAGAACACAAACAATGAGGCTACAGAATACTTCACATACCACCAAGGGCAACTGTATGCCAAAATTAACCATTGAGAGCTTAGTCTGCACAAACCTCCCATGCAGTGGAGGCTACAGAGCTGACCTGAGTGTTGAGCTGGGAGCCAGCACCCTGCCCTGAGCGTGCCAGAGCACCCAGAGCCGCGGCCAGGCTGTGCCGGCGTCACCGCGCTGCTCGGCGCAGAGATGCTCCTCTGGGTGTCCTCCAGAGGGGAAGGAACGCCTCACTTCATTGCACAACCCTCACAGGCACCACTCACTGCTCTCTGTACTTACATGGAGCACCTGACGCTGCTCTCTGTGTTAAAAAAACAATCCAACCCGACACTGAGGAAAAGCCACCTTTGGTTCGGAGAGCACTGACACACAAGTTTCCACTCCCCGCCTCTGGACAGACAGCTCACGCTTTTGAGCTGCTTTCTGTCTGGAAAACAAACGCTGATGAAGCTTCACATCTCCTCTGTGTGGTGGATTAAATCACATTTCCAGTGAATTTGGTGACACTGTGATGTCAGAGGCAGTCTGACCTTCTAGAAATGGCCACCACAACATTGTTTAATGTGTCTGCCCAGTTCATCCTCACAGAGCTCAGGACAAGCGGGCAGGCGGTGGGGAGACAGGGCAGATGTGGTAACCACTTCAACCAGATGATAATTTTCTAAATTTCCTGTGATTTTTTTGTTAATCAACCAAGAACCCATATTCAGTCCGTGAGGACTGCAGATTATTCACAGTTTTCATAGTAAACAGCTGAAATCAAACCAGATTTTTAGACTATATTTCATCTGACCTCAAAAAAGGACACTCGAGGGACCCGGAACAGAGACCACCCTATGTTTAAAAGGAGACATTCATTTCTTCATAACGTCAAACCAGCAACCCAACCACACACAAAACACGGACAGGGACAAAAATAACAATTTACATTTGGCTGCTCAAGCCCACAGCAAACCCAAGGCCTGTCCCTGCTCCCTGCTATGCAAACAAAGTGAATTATCAAACCCTTTCCAGTAAGAGATGAATCAAAGACTCTTACGGCACAGCTTGGCCGCCGAAGGAGCGCTCAGCCCTTTTACTGGAAGTTTGGATAAACAGGTGGGAGAGCCCTCCCAGGTGCTGACCCGGGATCCCTGCAGAGCTCAGACAGGCAGGGACAGGCCAGACACGCAGCCAGCACCAACTGACTGGGGCCATTTAGAGAAACCATGGCTCTTGCAGCTGTAAATTCTGACCTCCAGCGCTGCCTGTGAAATACTGACAGCTCTTTGGTACTGTTTAAGCCTTGGGAAGTTTTGAAAGCATCAGGGAAGCAGCTCAAGACATGTTCCTTACAAAAACTTGCAGTTTGCAACAGCACAATGCTGTGAGTCTGGTTCTATGGGGCTGCACTCAGCCTCACCCTGGGCACTTGGCACCCAGAAAACCACAGCTGTCATCCCCCCTTACCCTCCAGCACTACATTTTAAAGCCTATGTCATGCAGGTGTTACGACATGACCAAAAAAAAGATTAAAGAGACACAGCACAAGCCCATTTCACAGAGAACCCCCAGTGCCCAGTACGAGGCACCGTGACAGTGGCTGCACTGCCCACACACCCCACACACCATCCCTGCAGCACATCCAGCCATTCCCAACCACCCCAGCTGCCCCAGGAGGGACAGGCACTGAGCTGAGGCACTGTGCAGGTGAGGTTTTACCCAGGAGGAGAGCCCAGCTGCCCACGCTGCCAGCGACTTTGTCTCCATCACACGTGAGACCCTTCAGAGCTGGGGACGCAAGGGCTGCAAGGAAACCTCCCCAGAATGGGCTCCTGTTTCCTCCCTGAAAATTGCTTCCGCTGTTAGAACAAAGTCTTAATGTCTCCTCAGGAAACTCTGAATACAAAAAGCTGAGACTTGAGTTTTCCCTCTCTGCTCTCGCACTGAGGGCAGTGCCCAGAAGTCCTCAGAACTGGGGAGAGAGGCACGACCTCCTGGCTTGGGTCTGGAGAAGCCTCACACTGTTACAGAGCTGGCTGCTCCCAGCTATCAGCAAGGATAAAATGCTGGGCAGCAACATGGAAATTAGCCATGCTAATGAGCTGAATTTACTACAGCAGAAAATCTTTCAGAAAGCAATTAGGTTTTCACTTCGACTCACGCAGAAGGCTATTTTTGTAACCAAAGAATCCATTCCAAGTTTGTATATGAGCTTGCACATAGCTCTGGATTTAAAAAAAGATGAGCCCATCTCTGCCAAATTCAACAGAAGAGGGAGAAAAAGTAAAAAGAGATTTATACTTTTCTGCGGTGATACACACCCAAGTCAACTCCAGGACATGTGCAAGTGACTTTGCTGTGCATGGGAAGGTGAATTTCACAAGCCTTTGGAACTGCTGAGTGTGTCCAGCACCATGATTCATACTTGAATAAACAACTGGAAGGCTCAGCAAGTCAGTTTTCCACCAGGCAATCCACACTTCCCAAACATCAGCTGTCACTTGCTTCCCCTGCGGCTGTCACCTTCTCAGGGAGAAATCCAAAGGACATGGACAATATTGACAAGAAGCCATGGCAACCATCTACAGAGGTACTGAGGAACTGGTGGCAGTTTGTAGTGGCTGGAAAACAGCACTTGTCAGCTTTTATTTTCCTTAACTTGGGGCTTCTCTTGCTTCACTAAAAGCTTTGTCTTTTATTACAACTCCAGAGAAATGAGAAGTGAAATCAAAAGTGAATCTTCTGCAATGACTGACGAGGAGAGGGGGAGTGCTCCCAGGAGTTGACAGGCCACGTGTGACTGTCCTTACTTCCTTGATTGAAGCTAATTCAAGCACACAGGATTTTCCCCTTTTTTGAAGGCTCCTATTGGCAAAGCCAGTACAGACCAATGTTGCAAAATCCTGACTCCGTCACCCAGCACGAAATTCCAGTGTACAAATAAATTCCTATTTCTGTAAGTTTTGCTATTGTTCACCAAACAAATGAATAAATCAGCCCACAGTTCTTTCAGTTGTGCTGCACAGATACTTTTTTTCCTTTTCAAGAACAGCTCCTGTGGTCAAGGACACTCAGCCAAAACTCTCTGGGGACAATGGTGCTCGGAAGGGATGAAGCCAATGCTTGCTAAGATAACATCAGATATCACAGAGAAAAGACAAGACATGGTTTTGAGCACACAACACTCCAGAACTGCAGGACTGCCTGTTTCTTTGAAAGCTACTGACACACCCCAACACTTCCACAATCATCAGCAAGGTTCACGTAAGCTGCTGGGAAGCAAAGCACTCAGCAACACGAAAATCCAAGTGCATGACTATTTCCAACATCTTTAATCCCAAAGTGAGCACGAAAGAGGAGCAGCACCACCTGTCAAAGAAACCCAAAGAAGAAACAGAGGTTATGGGGGTTATCTTTCCATCAAGTTGATCTCATTTACTCCTTCACTCCTCTTGTCAATGGAAAGTTTGCAGGCTGAAGGGCACCTCTCAGCTGAAACAAGAGAGTGTGGTGGCTATTTTCAGTTTACTGTAGTTGACCAAGTGCATTATCTGATTAAAGAATGCAATAAATGTACTTACCAAATATTTCCCCTCCACTGGCATACTCTGTCACCAGATAAATCATCCGCTCCGTCTCCATAACCTGCACACAAGGACAGAGGAGTGACACATAAGGAGACTGCTGAGTGCAATGAGAATTAGCTCTAAAACCACCTTTATTCCCTCTGCAACACATGGAACTGCTTTCATCAAATCCAAACTATCACCCTCCCGTGCTTTCCAGAGCCATGAGCAGGAATGGACAGGAGCTGGGAGCAGTAGGGATGAAACAGCAAGTTCCAAACACTAAATCTGTAACTACCAGAACACCTCACCTGCACCTTCCTCCTCCTGCTCTATTTCCCCTCCCTTTAGCATTTGCTCCCTGGTCATGCCCTGTTCCAGCAGCCTGGGAGACTTCTCAGGGCTGCTACCCTGCTCTTCTCCCACACTAAACAAAGCCAAGCCACAAGTGTCACCTCCTAAGTATCACATCAAAAGCTTTAGATGGAATGAAACAGGTTTAAAAAGGCCTTTTGGATTTTAAAAAAAAAAAAAAAGGTTTAAGGAGTAAGTTTGCAAAGCAGCCCTCGCTGAGTATCTTGAAAGTGCCACAGCCCCTGTAAGCATCTCACACATGGTTTGGCCAAAGGAGCTAAACATTAACCTCTGTCAATTCTGCCCAGTTTTAACTCTTTAACTCTTGAGCATCTCTCAAGCACAGATGGGAAACAGAGTCCTTTCTTCCTCTGCTCCCATCTCCCTGCTGCACCCTCATCACAGAGGGGCACAACCTGAGTAAAGGGCAGACCACGTGCCTTCTGCCTCTGGGGGTTTTGTTTGCAGACAAAAAAAAAAGTCAAACAAGCGGGAAAAAAAGTCTGCAAACAATATTCAAAAGCAAGTCTGCTGCCAGTATTGATCCCCTTCCAGGGGGGAAGGGCTCAGCTCAAGAGCTGAGCAGATCAGCAGGGCCTGGGGACCACAGGGAGCTGGGCAGCGAGAGGAGAGCTCAGTCCTGCTCCCGGGTGAGATTTAGTCCCTCCCTTAAAGTGAGAAGGGGAACCTGCATCCGGTTTCAACTGGGAAGCTGAGAAGCACACAATGGCCATAAACAAGTGGCAGGAGGCCAGCCCACAGCGGAAGCACCATGTCCCAGAAAAGAGAAGGATTAGCTACACTTTCCCCCTGCCCCTCCAATCAAAGCACTTTGAGACCTTGAAAACATAAAGGGCTTTCCCAGTTCCATGTAGAAGGAATGGAGGGATAACTCTGGAGAAAGTGCTGCTGCACAGTGTAGAGTCCAGGGATGGAAACTCCATGGCAGAGTGCTCCTACCTGGTACAACCTGATGATATGTGGGTGGCAAAGCATCTTCATGATCTGAACTTCTCTAAATATCTTCTTCAGGTTCTCGTCATCCAGCTGAGTCTTATCAATGATCTTTATTGCAACCTGGCAGAGGGGAAACAGAAGCAAGTTACTGACCCAGCTGCATTATCCACACAGCAGGGATAGGAATGGGGGGTAGTATCAGGCTTCTAACAATTGAGGTATTTATTTATCTGTTTTAAACCAGAAGTGCTCTGTAATGCTACACTACTGGAGTTTAAGCAGGTCTAAGTGCTTCCAGTCAGCTGCTCTCCAGTCCCCAAGATTTTCCCTCCACCTCCCTGGTGCTGGCAGCTCCCAGCTCCTTTGGGCATGGGCTGTAGAACCACCAGACTCCAAACGTGGAGACACTTCTGTGCTAAGAACCACCTGTCCTCAAGTCCACTGAGCACCCTGTTTCATCCACACACAGACAATAAGGAAGGGAATTTTTCTGGAATGCCAGGATGAACAGGAGAGAAAAGGCAGAGAGAAGCCTTGATGGAGAAAACAGTTGAGTGCAAAAGCTGCTCTGCCTGGCAGAGGAAAATCTGCCCTGCTGCTTCTAAATCAAATTTCAGCCTTAAGTATCTTCCTCCCCACCACAAAACACCCCTGAGAGCGAGCAGCTCCAGTCCTGGGATTTGTGGGATGAATTACCATCCCCCAGCAGGTTTTCTCGCTCGGAGATGGCTCTCCCTGGGAAAAAAGCCACTTCTACAAATCTCCTGGTTGCTTTGCTGGAGAGCCTACTTTACACAATCCTGCCCAGGAAGGCTGCAGGATCATGCAAAGGCCTGGGGAAGGGCATGCAAAGCAGCACTGCCACGAAAACCACGGAGGATGCACAGCCAGGAAGATCTGACGCAGAAATGCTCGGCTTGTCCCAGACCCCAGAGCTCAGTGGGGACAAGGACAAGTGCTCTGTGCACAGCAGCGTGCCAGGACCACGGGCACAAACCCACAGGGGCACACGACCCAAACACACGTCCCAGGGGCTGCCAGAGCCCCGAGGGCAGGGCTAAGGGATGCTCCCACAGGCACACACACAACCAAACAAAAGCAGCTTTAGATCCTTTAAGGGAATCTTTCTTTAAGGGAACAATCTGAAGCACATGAAAATTAAGCTCCATATTTTATGACCAAATCCCTGCCAGAGCAATAACCGCCCTGCATGTGAGCAGAACCCAGCAGAATCCCAAAAAGGCACCCAAGTACAATAAGCTGTTTCTTTCATTTGAAACCTTTAATTCAGAGCGCAGGAATGCTTCCAGCCTTCCAAGTCACTGAGCATGCTTCCTACAGCAGGAGCGGGAGCTGAACGGCAGCCAGGTCTGGCACTCGGCGCTGGGAGCTGCTGGCAGCAGCGGGGCTGCAGCCCAGGCTCCAGGTGAAACAGGGGCTGCCAGGCACCCGGGCCGTGATTAACGGGGTGCAGAGCCCCGGGACCGGCCCGGAGCGGGATCCAGCCACACAGACCCAAGCACGGCGCTCAGGAGCAGGCTGGGAAAGCTGAGAGAGCCAGAGGGGGAGTGGGAAGCACTCTCCACAGGCTTTTCACCCAAGGTTTTCCTGCAGGAACGGGCTTTTGTGAAGCTTGAGCACAAATATACATAAAAGCTAAGAGACGCTTCCTCCAAGAGCAAAGCCAAAATGTCTACCCAGAGACATGAGTCATTTTCGGGCCCAAAGACATAAATGAAAATCCACAGATCTGGAGTATTCCTAAGCTCCTTACTCATTCCCAGCTCTGTATTTGCTCTAAGGAACTCTCATTTCCCAGCTTAATTATATGGCTTGAGCTGACACTCTCGGCCAAGTTCAAGCTATGTAGAGCATCTGATTGCACCCAGCTTGGTCAGCAGGGCCAGACACAACATAACTAAATTCCTCTGGTTTTCCCTGATAACCCAGGGCAGGGAGGACCAGGCTGCCACCTCCCCTGTCCCCTTGTGACGCTGTGGGATTTACACGTGGTGAGTGAAACTCCACACCCATGAGACACACAATACCTGGATCGGGAGCAAAGTGAGACAAACAGCACCCAGGAGATGTTCTTCTTGGGAAGGATCTCATCCCGAGCGCAGCCAAGCAGCCCCAAAGCCAAACCCACCCTCAGGAGTTACGTGGAGGAGAGACCTGAAGGGGTTTCTTCCAAATGTTTTCATTCCACACAAATGCCTCCAGCAACTGATGCAACATGAAAGGCAAAAGTCTCCTGAAAAATCCTGGGGAAACCACCTCGTGCTCCGGTTTCAGGAAATGCTGAGCTTCCTCAGGACCGTGCGAGGGTGGAAGTAGGAAATCCCCTCCGTGCTGGGCAGCAGGGACACGCAGGGAATTTCAGGGATGGGGGCTGACGTTCCACCCAGGGCTCTGCAGGGGAGCTGCAGTTGGTTTGCTCCAGAGCTTTGCTCTTTGGCTTCTTTTGGAGAACCACTATTTTTCCAGAGGGAAGGACTGGTTTAAAGGTTTTCCAGAGCAGATCAGGCTGGTTTCTCCATTCCTGTATTGTCTAGCTGGATAATATTCTCCCTTCCCTTGAAAGATGATTTGGGATTTCAACAGAAAAAGGACTGGTCGAGGTCCTTGGGTTGCACCAGCCACCCTGACTCCATCTAAAGCTCAAGGGATGGCCAAAATGAATTCAGCCCTTTATTCAATTATATATTTATTTACTGGAGATTATAAACTGGAGAAAAACAACCAAACAAAAGGATCTTTAAGGCAACAATCTAAAGCACATGAAAACTAACCTTCATATTTTATGATAAAATCCTTGCCAAGGCAGTAACTGCCCTGCCTCCAAATATATATAGAGATAAAAATTATTTATTATCTATGCAAAAAGAATCCGTTTCAGGTAGTTAAAATAAACTCCAAACCCTAAAATTGAGTGCATTCCCTCATGCTTACAAACACCATATAAAATAGAGAGGAAGACTAAATATCATTAAGTAAAGCACAAATTCAGGCACAACTAGGAGTGGAAGAAAACCATGATCTAAATTCTCAAACAATGAAATACTCTAAAAAAAGGAGTCTGAGAAATTAACTATTCTTTTATCAGAAGTTAATGAAGCTTACAGGCAGGAGGATAAATGCCAAGCCTGGAGCATGCATGCTGCTACCAATTAACAAAATGTTCCCGCCACTTGTAAACAGTTCATTTATTCCTTCTTGCATCCAAGTAAAACTTGCACTAGTAATTTGAGGAAGGCATTGTTATTTGGGAGAAATGACAAGCTGCTAAAAGCAGTTGGTGGAGAGCAGGTAAGGTGTTCAAACTGACACCTGCAGGTCGCTGTGGAGGCCCTGCTCTCCAAAGCCAGGCGGCTTGTCCATTGTTCTTCCAGATTTTTCTTCTCCTGGTGCACCTCAGCTGAACACTGCCCTGTGTTTCTGTGATCCTAAAGCTGTGCTGAGTGTATGTGCATGCCAGGCAAAAGCCCTGTGGGGAGGAGTGGAAATTTCAACCACATGAAAGCAGAAGGGGTAGCTGGGAAATGGAAGGAGGGGTACCGAAACTCTGGAAGGCCAAAAGGGAGCACAGGCTTATCCCTGATATCAGCACGCCCCACTGCATCCCACGGGAGCTCAGGAGGGACAGAAGGCACATGTCAGGCCCAGGCAGCAAGCTGGCTTCAGTGCACCCCGAAATGCTCAGAGGTGTGAGCCCTGGGAGGAGCCCAGGCTGCTCCTCTGCCCTGAGCACCGACCACTTCCTTCAGCCCAGCACACGAAGCCTTGACAATTCTTGCTCTCAAACTCACAGGATTCTCCTAAAGTTGCAAAAGTGTAACATAAACAGCAATATAAATTCCTATTTTGCTCTGAGATCCCAGATTTTGAAATCTGGCAGCCACCAGAGCTAAATATGCCAAGGTGAGAGGCTGTGAAACGAGGCACAAGGCTTGGAATAAGAGAGAGGAGAATAACAACTTGCAGGAGTTAAAATTTATATGGACGTCTTGTTTCTGAGCTGAGTGTGGATAATAATCCAGACAGACTTCCTTGAATCCACAGTGCCCTGCCAACAGGAAGGGAAGTGAGCTGCTGGGTGCCCGGGCGGATGGGCAGGGAGAGGACAGCCACTGTGCCCTGCACTGCTCCAGCTGCTTGGAAAGGCTCTGGGAGAGAAAGAGGTGGAAGCACGGTCTGTTTTCAGTGGAAAGGAGCCATGGGACACTGCTTCCTTTTATTTCTGTGCTGTGAACAAAGGAACAAGCCAGAGACCCTGGCCTGGGCTAAAACCTCCTCTTCATGCCACGCATCTGCTTGGATGTAATTATAATTCAATGATAAATAAAATTTCTTGCATGAGTGATCATTCCATAAAGAAATCACCTTTTCCCTTTCAGTTCAGTTGTTTCTGCAGTGGCCTGAGCGAAAATCAGAAAACGCCACTTCTTCCATAAGGAGCCCATGTGCTCAGCCTGATCAGTGATCACTGTAAAAGTGTAATTATGGCAGTGGCATTCCTGTAAATCAGCACGGATCTCCTCCATGGAATGGGAGCCAACAGATGGCACCGGCAAACCGACTGCATTCAGAAAATCAACATGTTTATTTGGGAGCAAGACATTTCCTAGAACTGTCCCGGGGAGTCCTCCTGCTCCAGATTCCTCCTGGAAAACGCTCCGTAAGCAGTCACGGGGTGTCCCCTGCCATGGATGGAGGTGTCCCTGCAGCTCGGCTCCCCCGTCACCCGAGGGCACGTGGCAGACTGCAGCCACACAGAGAGCTGTCACCAGAGAGGGTCTCTGAATAAACAAAGAAACCTGGAGAAGGCTCACCCACCCGGATTCCTCCCACATTTGCAGTCAGCAAAGGAGCCCTCCCCTCTCTGTCCACTGCAGCCTTACTGGGCTGACAACGTGAGCTGTCAGAGGGGCTGACAGGGAACAACTCTTCCCAGCTGCTCCTGCCTGCCACAAACTCTTGGGAAGCTCGGGAACACGGCCTGTTTGGATTAAGCAGCTGCTGGAGGGGTAAAAATCATGCCTGTAAGCAGATACCAGAGCTGCACAGGGGAACTCCAGCAGCAGAATTACAACGGAGAAGGGGGGAAAACAGAGGGATAAGGAAGTACACACTGGAGATATGTGTATGAGCCACACACAGAGGCACTCAACTGGCATATGGACACAGGGCTGTGATAAAAACACAACGTGAACTCCAGGCTACTGCAGGTCGTGTCCTTTTTGGGGGCTCAGCTGGGTGGATGTCACTCCACAGCAACGCCGTGCTTCCGTGTGGACACTCGGGTGGCAGAGGCACATGTTTCTCAGGCAAGCTGTCAGCACCAGCCTGCTGGTGTGTTTGGGGTCACCAAAAGTGAGCCTTCTCCATGCAAATAGGCAATTTGTACAGTTTTTAGTCGTAAGAAAGCACTCAACAAAAAGGAAGCACTGACACTGCCGATTCCCAGACTTCTCTTGGCAAGCTCATGGGGGCATCTCCTCCTCGGAATTAACAAACCAGCAGAACCTACCTAAGTCAAAGTGATACAGCAAATAAAACTAGGCCAGTCTGCAGCAACATCAGTGGCTTTTGGAGGTGGCACAAATGCAAATATTGGCAGCAACTGAAAGCAGGAAACTGTGGACGAAGATGTGCACAGAGAAGCTGCATTTGCTCAGGAAGGAAGTTCTCACCTTGTCCACATCCCTCTGCACAATCAATGCAGGGACTTGTGTCTTGCACAAGGTGAAGAAAATACTGATGGTGTTATGGGAAAAGTCAATACATCCAAATCCTCTTGGCCGGCTGCAGTGTTAATACCCGGCTTGTGTGAGCGCCGTGCTCTGCCGTGACCTCTCCTTGTCCCAGAGGGAACACAGCTGGGATTCCAGTGGCCAAAGCACAAACCCCACATTCACATCCACGGCTCAGAGAACCAGCTACACCCAGGTAAGAAAATCTCATCATTTCAGGGCATGTACAGCAGCTTACAAATATCACAGGACAGGAAGGTCATCTACAGCACCCCCAAGGATCCCAGCCTTTATCTGTGCTGCATTCCTCCTTTCCCAGACCGGGATTAACCCTGTGCCAGCAGCTGCAGCTTCTCTTTTGCCAAGGGGGCCATCAAAAAAGTCCAAGAGGTGAGTGCCCCCCACCTGACACTTGCTGCTTCACAGCAGCAGCCTCAGTGCCAGTTCAATGGTCACCTAATACCAAATGCAAACTCTTTCCCATTCTGCAAGGGGTAACAGGGAAATTCTGCCATGTCCAGCCACAGCGAGAGAGAAATAATGTCCTACAAGCCACGAGCAAGCTTGGTCACATTGCTAGAGCTCTACTTGTCACACTCAGCTGGATGCCAGGCCCCAAACCCTCCTGGAGAGCTTCTCATTATTTCATCACCTGGGGCAGCAGCGGGAAGCAACAGAGACTTGGAGTTACCTGCCCTGGCTGACAGACACTACATCAGAGCACGCAGAACAGCATCAAGGGCTTTGGGAGTGCAGAGAAAGGCACGGGAAAGGGAGCTGGAGATGCCAATTAGATAAACAAAGCATCCCGCTGCAAACGGGAGGTGCTGCGAGGGCGAGCTCCGTGAATCGTCACCGCGGGCTGCAAACACAGACCCGGGAAGAGGCCGAGCACAAGGACAGGCCACAGTACTCCACACAGGGCTGGGGAGAGCCTATCCAGGATGTATGGAATTACCACAGATCCCCACAAAACCTGATGGCTGCTCAGCAAGTTCCCTGGGCTTCAGGCTGACCAGGACTCAGAGGACCAAGGAAGACCAAGGAGGTCAGCCATCCACAGCTTAAGCACAGGAATCCCTTAAGCTACACCACATCTACTTCTAGCCCTTATCCTTCTTAATGACAAGATTTCCAGAGCTTTTTAAAGTTCTGGTCAGACACTGAATCTCCTGGTCCCTGCCAGTGCTGCCTTTTTCTCCTGGGCTACAGCAAGAGACTCCACGGGACTGAGCCGAAGGCAGAGCAAGTCTCAGCACAGCAGACTGCAGGTAGCCACACCTAACCACCTCAAACACAGCACGGGATAGCCACACCATTCCAGTCTGCTGAATTCCACAGCCTTCACACCGTGCCCTGTCTGCATTCCCACTGGCCTCTCTGTCTTTTCATTTCACACTCTGTTACAGGAGAAAACCCCTCCAGCCCCAACAGCTTCAGCTGACATTTATGCCAGTAATTTGTTTTTAGTTCAGAAGCCTTGTAAAATTCCTGTAATGCGTCCCAGATGCAAGGCTGAGAACTTCACAGGAGTCAGAATGTGAATTAGAGGTGGTATGGAAAATTATTTATCCTGGTGAGGATGGACAAATGACAGCCTACAGTGAGTGCTGCTACCCTGAAACACGTCCCTGTGTCCATCCACAGAGAGCAGGCACCAAGAGCTGCATGCCTGGGAGGTCAGTTCACCAAACTCCTCCATACCTGGACCATAAATGCAGAATGTCTAAGAACGAGTACCAAAATCAGCTTAAGCCAAAAGAAGAAACTGAGGTAAAAGGCAGGTTGTAAAAGCTCCTGCTTGTAGCATTAGCAGGAATTCTAGTGGGATGTGGCAGGACGATGCTGAGTGGAAGGAATGAAGGCTGAGCCCTGAACACGGCTGTGGTGCTGCCCCACGATCTGCTGACAGTCTGCAGCACTACCTCCATGGCTTCCATGCAAATTAAAAGCACTCTTGGCACTTACTACACAAAGACTGCGCTTGATAATTAAAACCGGTTTTTAAGTGCACTTAAACCAGTGCAGAAGCTCATGGAGGTGCATTTAAATTGCTGCAAACTGGTTAACTAACAAATGCGATGTGAAGAAGCAGAGCTCGGTCACGTAAGCTCGACTGTTTGGCCAAGGAGGCTCAGATCCAGCCTCTGTGACAGCAGATGGGAACGCTGCAGTCTGCTCAGGCCTGACTGGACTCCTGCTTGAGCTACAGCTCGGCCTCCCAGTCACCTGCAGGCAAGCAAAGCCAAGAGGTGAACCAAATTCTGGGAGGACACTTGTCCACCTTGGTCCCCTGCCAGTCCAGGTCACTCGTTCAAACCATTTGCTTAATTGCTCTCCCCTCAATTCAGGCACTGCAGCCTAAACATGCCATGAAAACAAATTCAGTTCAGTTCACCAGCACCTTGAACACCCATTTGTCAGTATTATTTCAGGAGATGTCAGCTGAACACTGCAGCTGACCTCCATGCAGGATTCTGCCTCCACAGCTCCCCTGAGGTTGCCATTGAATCATTTAAAGAATCCCAGAATCACTGAGGTTGGAAAAGCCCTCTGAGATCATTGAACCCAACCTGTGACTCATGCCCACCTTGTCCCCAGCCACGAGCACTGAGTGCCACATCCAGTCCTTCCTTGGGCACCTCCAGGGATTCCACCTCCTCCCTGGGCAGCCCCTTCCCGTACCTGTCAGGAATTCGCAGAGAATGAGAGGATCCCTCTGAGCCTCCTTTTCTCCAGGCTGAGCCCCCCCAGCTCCCTCAGCTGCTCCTCATGCCTTACTCTCCAGCCTTGGAGAGAGTTGCTTAGCAGCAGAGTTTTGGAAATGTATTTGCACGCAGGAAGAAATCTGTGACAGCAGGAGATGCATCAGGAATGCTGCTGTGGAACAGAGCCCCAGCAGAGACCATCCCCGAGAGCAGAGGGGCCACGAGACACGGAGTTGACCTGCCAGCTTTCATGGGAAAGGCCTGGCTCAAACATCAAGACAAGTCTTTAAAAAGCTGCCAGGATATTACAGCAAGCAGGTTTTGAAAGTGTTATACAAAGTTCCCTGCATTGCCATTTTGCTCTAATTCAGTCGTGACCTAAAAATGCAAGTGACAGGGAAAAATAGTGCATTTCAGGTACAGAGTGTGCAGTTGGAGGTTTGAATTATTGGACTATAAAATAACAAAGCTTGGAAATAAGGAAATTCAGAAGCTGGTGTGCATGAAGTGATGTGTTGAGAACACACTGTATGTTAGGGTTTGGATTTTTTTAAGCAATGCTTACCCTGCAAAGAACACTACTTGGACCAGGAGGTCTCCTGGGAAGAGAGGGAATACCCCACCTCACTGTGTCTAACAGGTATGGAACACCCAGCACTTGTGCAGCACAAGTTAAGAGTAGCTATTTTTTGATGACAGAAAATGGCTGTTTTTTAATGACAAAACCAACACAGGCAGCAGGAGCGCCCTTGGCTGGGCTCCCCAGCCTGCCGTGCTCCACAGAAATCCTCCTGCCGTAAACTGCATCCTGGGAAAGCACCTGGCACTGCACCAGGATGTGCAGCACAGTCACAGTCAGTTGGGCTGGAAAAGACCTCCAGGATCATCGAGTCCAACCTGTGCCCAACGCCCACCTTGTCATCGCTGAGTGCCACATCCCGTCATTCCCAGGATGTCTCCAGGGATGGGGACTCCAAGCCACCCTGGGCACCCCCTTCCAGTGTTGAACAACCCCTTCTGTGAAGAAATTCCTCCTGATGTCCAACCTGACCCTCCCCTGGCACAGTTTGGGGCTATCAGGTCCTCTCATCCTGTTGCTGGTTGCCCGGGAGAAGCTGCCAGAGCCACGGGGAGCCTTTGCACCGGCTTCCAGTTGATTTCCTGAGGCTCCATAAGGGTTAAAGCCAAGGACTTCTGGAAGATATTAAGCACCAATGTCTTGGCTTCCCTTCTGCAAACAGCAACAAGCTCCAGAGGAATCTGTCATCCCATATAACAATCCCTTTCACTCAGCCCCAGCAGCCCGTTCCCTGCTCCTCGCCGCAGCCCGCGCGGTGGTGGCTCCGTGCTGGGCTCCTGCTCCGGATCCTGCCCACATTCCAGGGAGGAGGCCGGGCTCTGCAGCGGCGCCGGCATGCACGGGAGCTGCAGTGTGCACGTACAAAGTGTGCAGCTACATGCACCAGTGCAACAGCTCCTGCTGCAACGACAAGGCTGCAGGAGCATTAAACACCACACTGGGATCGCCATGCGGGATCTAAAGTGACAGATGAGGTGGAAGGAATCACTGTCCTCTTCTTGTGCCATCAGGTCCATTTGGGAATACGGGATTCTGGGCTCTGAAACAGACTTGCACAGGTATCTTCCTAACCCTGTAGGCGTTAGGGCTTTTCTGCACCAAAGTCAAACTAGGTGGATATTCAAAACACATCGAAAGCAACAGCCACACACGTGCAGGAAAGGATTTTTTCCCCAATATCTAAGATTTCATTGCCTTTTTTTCAGTATCTATGATTTCCATGCGCATCATCCTGCTGCTGGCAGAGACTGCAAACACTGCTCCCTTGCCAGCACCTGAGATCACAATTAGGAGGTGACACCATCACCTTTAGTTCTAGGATTATTTTCAAGGTGCCAATTGCATTAACACTATGGGACCTGGAGCACACTGAGCGGGAAGGGGCCGAGATTTGCCAGGGAAGTGAGGAATAAAGCACGATGCCAGATCTAGATGATACACTGAGGAATTTTTAGACGCTGCGTTTGCAGCAGGAGCCTTTGTGCATTTGCCACGATCAGATGGCAGTTTCTATGGGAACAAACAAGCAGTGGCCCTGTCACAAGATGTCTTGTAGAGACACTGATGAAGGCACTGAATCTCAGGAAAGTTTCTCATGCTGCAGTGCAGCCTGGCAAAGATACTCCAGGGTTATCAGCCTGGGAGGCAGAACTATCAGCATACACCCCAAGTGTCTTCAGGACAAAGTCAGTGCAGTTGTTACACTCAAAATTTTGAATCCAGCCTTTGTGTGCACATAAAGCTTTGGAAGGCTGTAGTTTGCCTCTCAGACACTCCTCCATCAATAATGACGTTTGTTATGTGCCACAAAACCCAGTCACTGGAGTCTGTGTTTGGCTCCAAAAGCCATAGAAATGATCAAACTAGTGAGACACTACTTTTTAGCTTCAAACATCAGAATTTTCATCAGTCACAAGACTACAGCAGAAAGCAATTTTCTTCTCAAAACCACTGCTTCTATTTACCATCCCCACCCCTTAATTTAATTAAAAATCCTTCAATTAGCTGATTTAGGGAGGGTTAATGTTACTGTCAGGAAGACCGGTTCCCCTGGGCCTGAACAACTGTGGCTGCCTCCAGCCCCCGATTACACAGAACATTTTCAGACTCAAAGGTTCCCGAGTATAACCACCCCTCACTCCAGAACTGTTATGAAATGGAGTGGAAATTTTTAGAAAGAGAAGCCAAAAGCGAAACTGTGAGGAATGCAGGCTTCAACACATTAACCCTCAACAACCAAGATAAACCACATCCAAGCGATGGAGAGTCCCTTCCTCACCCTCATCTTGCCCAGGCTTTGCAGGAGAAGCAAACTGAGCCATGCCAGCTTTAGTACATGGATTTACCCCCAGGAGAAGCAAACTGAGCCATGCCAGCTTTAGTACATGGATTTACCCCCAGTAAGGTGGGAGAAGTACTGGCTGCCCCCAGCCTCCCACCTGCCCTCAGCAGAGTTTATAATGGCACAAAGGAAGATGAAAGGTTGGCAGCTTGGGTCTGATCATAAAGTCCGGCTTGAAATAAGCTGATGTTCTACAGCGGTATTACCTGAGTGAAGGCAGAAATTCCCTCACTTTTAGCAAGGGGAATCAGGGAATCTCATTCCAGCTTGCTGAGGACAAAACATCCTTGCAGTCATTTCCATTAAGACCTCCCAGTGATGTCAGAACAGAGGAGCTGCCTCTTGGAACTTCAGGAAGTTTCTGCTCCCCCCAAAACCACAAAGATTTGCTTGAAATTTGAATTTGTTTCATAACAAAGCAAGCTTGACAGAAGAATCTCCCACAGCAGTAACTGCACGGACCAACTTGTTAAAGAATCACCTTTCACTTGGGCACGGAACTGAATTACAGCACCGGAGAAGCCTACAAGCCACTTCCAACAAGAGTATCTGATTTCCCTTATCAGCAGAAATGACTTAAACCCACAGATTACGCGCTCAGGAGCTGAAAACCTACTTCAAAGCCAAACCACGCTCCAGCCCCGGGCTCTCAGGGCCGCACGGTGTGAGCAAAAGGGCACCCGGACACTGCCCTGTGCCAGGGCTGCCCAAGGCACCCCAGGAGCCCGGCTCACACGCAGGGCAGCCACCTGTGACAGAGGCTGGGTGTTCCTCCGAGGCACAGGATGCACCTCGGGCTCACGATTCACTTTCTGTGCAAGCTGCACTCCGAGGAGTGAATTCAGGTCTGGACGGGGCCACTGGAGCGTCCCGCTAATCACCCCAGCGAGGCTCCCAAATGTCACACAGGGCCATTAGCCCCAGGTTGGTGACAGCACGTGGCAAGGGGCCAAAGATCAAACAGCAATGGGTGTCACTCTGATCCCTGCTGCTCCATCTATGCAAATCAAACTTGTTCCTGGTGCCAAGAGGCAGCACCAAGGGCTCAGGTGCCCGGAGACTTTGGAGGGAGATCCTGCCCTCGGCACCAACACGGCCCTCACGTGTGACAATAACTGTGGCTGTCACCAGCTCTCCTCAAAGCAGGGGACAATGGAGTATTTTTGGAGCACAGACACTGCTATTTTGAAAGCACTTCAGCGCTGTAGTACCCAAATTCTAATTGTGGCTGCTGCTTTGCTTTGCCACCATAAATCCTGTTCCGAGGGAGTGAGACAGCAGCCAATACATGAGCGTAGGCATTGCACAACTGGGCTTCTACAAGCACTTGGTGTGAAGAATAATGTTCTTAAAAGATTTAATTTCTAGGGAATGTTTAAATACTGAAGAGTAAACACTGAGTCAGAGACACACACTAAATACAGGTAAATGCAGCAGGGGCACGTGGAAGCAAAGCCGCAGCCTGGAATTCTCTCAATGCCTCTCCTTGTACATGGGAAATTCAGGGCCCACAGAGGACAAAGCCTCTTTCATATGTGCAGAAACTGCAAGAAAACAAAAACCAAACAAATACAGCCAACCTACAGATCCGTTTGGGGGCCTTAAACCAAGTCTGCAGCACACAGCTTGGCATGTCTGAGTTTTGGGTATTTGAGCCGTCCCACACGTACAAAGCCCAGGTCAGGCAGTGAGTACTCACAGCTCAGGGGACCACTGAGTAACAGCAGCACAGAGGAGATGGGCCCCTGGCCACTGCCAATGCCTGGGGAACTGCTGTGCACCTCTGGGAGTGCACCAGTGCTCTGACCAGCCCTGCTCCCCTCCACACACACCCCCAGCTCAAAATACATGGCTTTTCCCTCATCACAGTAATTCCTGCTTCTTCCAAGCAGCAGGTCAGGACTTGCTGCACCAGGACACTGACCACACATTTCCATTTGCTTTGACTAGAACAAAAATATTTACTTTCACAAGCACAAGCTGATGTGCTGCTAAATCATTTCACTTAGCCTAGACCTAATAGACCAGTGAGAGCCACGGAACAGCAGAAGAACTACGTATTAAGGGAACTCTCCAGAGCCAACAGCCACAAAGCAGAGGTGTGTTTTCCTTGTGCACACAGCCCAGGGCACTCTCTGATCCCAGACCACCCTTCCCAAGTGCAGCAGCAGCAGGAACTAACGCTGCCTGGCAGCATCCAGCAGGAGCTGGGAGCGCGGAGCTTCCGAGCAGTCACGCCGGTGTTCAACCCCTCACACAGCAAGGGCACAGCTGGGGCTCACCAAACCCCTGTGACTGCAGCAGCAGCACGGGTCAGTCACAGGCAGGGCTGTCCCTGACCACCGGGGGTGGCCCAGAGCCTGCCCACCCCTGCCCTGCTCCGTGTCCCAACAAAGCCCAAACCATTCTCAGTCAAGGGATTTTTTGCCTCCTCAGAAGGGAAAAGGGACCATAGATAGTTCTCTGCAAACTTGGCAGGCCATGTGGGAACTGATACAGCCAGGGTGGGCAAGCTGGAGCCAGGAGAACAATTTTGGCTCCTAAACTAGAAGCCTGAAAAATTGGAAGTGGCGCTCCATTTGTTTAAATTACCTTCTTAAACCATGCTCCATATGTGGGAATAAACAGTCACTCTGGTAGCCCTAAACACAACCAGGAGTAAATTGTTCCAAGATGCACATCTGCACTTACCAAAGATCAGACGGAAGGGCTGCCAAGGCAGGGCTTCATTTCCCTTACAGGACTTTGTTTCAAGAACTCTTAACTGAAAATGGCAGCCCGGAAAGGTGCTGTGTATGGAGCAGACCACCATCACCCCTGCCTCAGCAAATGAAGGTCTCAGTCTGTCCTGCTGCCTCGAAATCACAGAATTGTTTAGCTTGGAAAAGCCCTCTAAGATCAGTCCAATGACAGTGCCAAGGCCACCACCAACCCATGTCCCCAAGTGCAATGTCTGCTTGGCTTTAAAACACCTCCAGAGATGGGGAGTCCACCACTGCCCTGGGTACCTATTCCAGTGCTGGACAATGCTTTCGGTGAAGAAATTTTCCTTAACATCTAAATTTCCCTTGGCACAACTCAGGGCTGTTTCCTCTCATCCTGTCGCTGTTCCCTGGGAGCAGGGCCTGAGCCCCACCTGGCTGCACCCTCCTCGGGAAGTTGTGCAGAGCCAGAAGATCCCCGCTGAGCTCCTTTTCCCCAGGCTGAGCCCCTTCCCCAGCTCCCGGGGCTCCAGACCCTTCCCCAGCTCCATTGCCTTTCTCTGGACGTGCTCCAGCACCTCAGTGTCACTTAGAAAGCAGTTTTTTGTTTTTCTGCACGTCCACACAAAACCACAATAAAATTCAAAGTCCAGATGCCACTTGAAGTGACTCTTCCTTATCATAAGGGTGACGAGAGTCCCATCTTGAGGGAGCGAGCTGCTCCATCCCTGAGAACACCAAGCCAGCGCAGGGCAGGTTTTTCACACCCAGTTTTTGACGTGGCCCCGGAGCTCGAGTGCTTTAGAGCCCCCACGCCGGGGCTGTACAGTCAGAGGGGACTGCAGCCAGCAGCTGATACTGTACAGCTATCGGGTGACGTGCCCAGTAAAACAAGCTGCCTGCCTTCTAAACCTGGACTGTCACAAGACCCTACACAAATGTCAGACCCGGCAGCGCCCGCCCGCACCCAGCCCCGCAGCCAAAACACACAGTGTGCCCCCAGACCTGCGAGGGATTAAGCACAGCCCTTCTGCACCGAGTCTTCATGTGCAATTCTGCTTTTCTGGGGACATGAACATTGGTCAGGGCATGTCCAGAGCACATCTGGAGCGCCTGGAGGAGGAGAGGTGGGAAGTTGATTTAACAAGCGACTGACCAGCCCAGGGCAAGGGATTTATTGCAGCTGTACGAGAAAGCAGCAGTCCAAAAACACTGCCTTGCTTATTCACACTTGGTATCAACATCTACCCAAATTATTTCCTCGCTTTTGTGTCCAGGGAAGGCAACAGAGCTGGGAAGGATCTGGAGCCCCAGGAGGGGCTGAGGGAGCTGGAAAGGGGCTCAGCCTGGAGAAAAGGAGCTCAGGGGGGACCTTGTGGCTCTGCACAGTTCCCTGGCAGGAGGGGACAGCCGGGGGGGTTGGGCTCTGGGAACAGGGAACAGGGACAGGAGCAGAGGGAACAGCCTGAGGCTGGGCCAGGGGAGGCTCAGCTTGGACATCAGGAGGAATTTCCCCAGGGAAAGAGCTGCCCAGGGAGGTCTGGAGTGCCCATCCCTGGAGGTGCCCAAGGAAGGACTGGACGTGGCACTCAGTGCTCTGGGCTGGGGGCAAGGTGGGCATCGGGCACAGCTGGCACTCGATGGTCCTGGAGGGCTTTTCCAGCCTCAGTGATCCTGGGATTCTGTGAAATACTGAGTGCTCGGCTTTAGGGAGCTGATTTACACCTTAACTGCATTCTTCCCCCCACTAAGCATTTCTACCCCTATAAGACACCTGCAACAGCTGAAACACCAAAGAAAATGGTGATGTTATAGGAAAAATAAAAGCCATTAGGGCTGGATGAAGGTTCCTGAGCAGCAAGCCTTGCATGTGGCCGCAGAGCTGAGCACATACTGAAGCAATTACACAGGAGCCTCCCAAGACCCACAGAACCTCGGGAGCTATCACATTATAGATCCTTATGTAAGGCTCAGTGACGTAAATCCAGGCTCCCCTGACACACGGAGGGTGCGAGATGAGCGAGCCTGCAGGAATTTCAGATCATATTTCCCATCTCTCCTATTCATTCATTTCTATCATTTGCCATGACCTTGCTCTCCAGGGACATATATCACCAGAAGGAGATAAATGAGATTTCTATTAATTTGAACAATAGAAGCAAGAAACTAAAGGCGCTGTCTCACCAGGCTGATTAGTATTTTTTCTCTCTTCAAATGCAGATAAAAACAAAGGCTTATTTACCAACTGCAGGACTGGCCACACCAACTGATGGCTGCTCTCGGAGCCAGCAACCAGATCAGCTCATTTCAGTGCAATCCCAGCACCAGGATGCAGGAAGACATCAGCCCCCAGGACAGAGGAGATCCTGCACGCCCAAGGAGTGCTTTTTACTCTGTTCAAGAGCGTGCAAGGCCCAGGCCAGGACTGCTCTCCACAGCCTGCATGGAACATGCAGAGTCCTGCTCCTGCTCCAGCCCAGCTGGGTGAGGGGGTGCTGCTCCCTCCCAAACCACAGCACGTGCTGTCACTTTTCCAGGAAAATCACCCTCAGCAAGGCACCTGCCCTGGGTGTCTGCCCCGTGCAGTTACAGCTGTGCTAAGCTGGGGTAGCGAGGAGAATGAAGGGTTGAGTGGAGCCAGCACAGCCAGAGGTTAGTGTGGTGCAGGAGAACTTTTGTCACTGCAGCAACGAGCTCTGTCGTGTTAGCCTGACTTTCTATGATTCAGGTACAAAATGAAAATGAGTTTCTATTCTAGCACGTACCAAAAATCCCATAAATGGAACAGCTGCCTCAGGAAAAACAAGAATTTTTCCCTGGTTGCAGAATGTGGTAGAGTGTCAGACAACAAATGTGATATCTGAGATAGCCATAATGGTCCAGGACCAATATGTGCACCTTATAAAGAGCCCACAAGGCTGCTGGGGAGCAAGTCACTGCCATCAGCAAGGCTCCACAAAAACATATTCCCTACAAGCCACAGCTTCTATGCACCACATTCCTCTGCTCATTCCCAGACACAACTGGCAGGCTCCGAGGTCAAACTGTAAAAGCTGCTATAAAGTCATTAGCTGCACCCTCAGATCACACAGCCCATGTATCCTGGGGAGCTGCAAAAGACAGGGCCATCATTCCAGCAGGATTAACAACTTGGAAACGCTTAAAATTAAAAAAAAAAGTCACATTAAGAGGAGATAAGTGTTTAAATAATAGTTTCACGCCCCAGCACAGGTGAATACAGCTGCAGGGCCAGCTCACAGGGGTGCTGTGGCCAAACAGTTCAGTGGCCACAGAGGTGACCAAAGCCAGGGGACATCAAGGTACTGAATGGCACCAGACGAGCAGGACACGAGGTCACTGCACATGTAACACCCCAATGGTCCACAGTCCACAACTCCCCATGGGCACAGAACATTCCAGCACTGCCCAGCTGAAATCCTTCCCAGCTTACTGTTCAGGAACAACTCGTGCAGGACTGCAGCTCAGCAGTGCACAGATAAACAGCCCTGGAAACCAGCCTGGGAGCGGGCACAGGGCTCCAGGAGGAGCAGGACAGGCAAGCACCTCTGAGGTCAGGTGCACACCGAGGGCAGTGTCACAACTGCCAAGGAAAAAAATCAACCCCACATCGGCACATCTTGAGGAACAGCCTGGAATTATCTCCCTGCAAACCTTCTGGGACCCACTCATCTCCACAGGCACACCACAGCCACCCAGGCTGTGATTCTGGCAGCTGTGAGGCTGAGCTGTGCTGCTCACACAGAACATGTGCTGCTCGCACAGAACATGTGCTGCTCACACAGAACACGCCTCGTTTCTGGGCAGCAGCTTTGCAGCCTGCAACTCTCCAAGGAGCAGCTATCGAGGGATGGCACCAGGAACCACTGCAGGGATGGCACTCCATCACAAACGGGCACAGGCACCTCCAGAGCCCCAAGCACAGTCCCCCAGCTCAGTGCCAAACTGGTCTGAAAGCCCAAACAGAGCTGCAGAACAGCTGTCAAAGCAGAATGAGCAGCAGCACAGCACCTGAGCAGGTGAGGATCAACCTGCTCCCACCCCAGCCTCTGCCTGTGCTCTCCTGTCCTTCCCCCTCCTGTTCATCAGTCCTGCTCTCCGAGGGGAAGCTGTCGAGCTGAGGGTAAACAGCTCTGCTCAGTCCCTCTGGGGAAAAAGAAAGAAAAAAAGCTTTCCAACGTCACTGAAATGGAATGTGAGGGAACCAAGCACACTTGTAGGGGGAGAGAAAGGACAGCCTCACGCTCCAGCCTGTGTGTACACAGCCCTGGGCTGGGGAAGGCACACATGGAGCATCCAGCATGCATCTGCTAAAGATCCCTTCAGCTCTGAGGGTCTGAGGAGATATTTTGGTTCACAGAAAAGTTTTGTTAAACCAATGAATCATTTGATAGGAATGTACAGTCAGGCAATGCAATGGAAAATGTAGAGATTCGGGTGTTCAATGCACGCATCCAGAATAAAAGGTTAGGGCAACACTTCTCCAAAGGCATTACTCATCCCTGCCTCGGCTGCACATCCCTGCAGAGGTGTGCAGGAAGGAGGATGAGCAGCATCAATAACTTATCAGCTGCAGTAAAAACCACCAGGTAAGAGCCATAAAAAGCAGAAAGCAAGACCTAAACCACCCCTAAAGTAAGGAGTCTTTGTGCAGCAGGGCCACCTCCTCACCACTGCAGCTCTGAGTGGGTGACACGAGCTCTTCCCCACTCTCATGGCATCCCAAGACATTCATGGAGGGACTTGCCCTTCCACGAGCATTACAAGAAATTCCCTGTCTCAAAGAGCTGACAGGGTTTGCTGAAGCACTGCAACTATTTACCTAACGAGAAAGAAGAGAAGAAGGCAAGTCTTGGTTGAAACCAGCAGGAATTCTGCATTACACACAGGCTTTCCTGGGCTCCTAAAGCTGCACTCCAAAAGAGCATCCAGTCACACATCAGAGCTTTTGCAGTGGCTGCTTAAGGACATTAATTTACAGAGATGAAGCACCCCAGCAATTCTAAATACAGCCCATTCTTCACTAGGCAGGGGTTTATTTACCAGGCCATGACACGTTATGATGTAAGAGGTAACAGCACACAAGCAGATGACTCCCTCACACAACTCGTTCCGCTGGAAGTCTGGGAGACAGGCAATGGATTCACCCCGACAGGAGGTAAGCTGGAATCTCTCCCATGCCACACACCCTCCCCAAACCCCTCCTCAACTGCACTCAGCTCTGCTGAGAAGTAACGCAAGGAAAAGAGCATATGGGTAGATCCAAAGCTATTCTGAATCACTGCTGGCTGCCAGCAGACATATTGCTGTCATTAGCCTCTAGCTCAGTTGCAAGATTTGTTTCTGAAAAGTCTTTGAGCCAACAGATTATATAAAGCTCAGACCCTTCCTCTTCCACACGAGCTGATAGTCTCCTCACAGGGTGACTGGTGTTTGCGAGGAAAACACTCATCCCTGCACACACGAGGATGATGCAGCTAATCAAAACAACTTCCCTGGCCAACAGGCAGTGTGCTGCAGCCAGAGCTGTGCTGCCAGATAATACCCAATGACAGGAGCGTGGAATAGAATCCCACAATGGTCTGGGGTGGAAAGGACCTTCAATACCATCCAGTTCCTTCCCCCTGCCATGGGCAGGGCACCTTCCACTATCCCAGGCTGCTCCAAGACCCGTTCAGCCTCGGACACTTCCAGGGATGGGGCAGCCACAGCAACTCTGAGCAACCTGTGCAGGACCTCACCACCCTTCCAGATCCTGCAGGGTGCTGTGAGGTCTCCACATGACCTTCTCTCCTCCAGGCTGAACAGCCCCAACTCTCAGCCTGTCCCCTGAGGGGAGGTACCCTTATCAACTTCATGGCCTCCTCAGGACTTGCTCCAGCAGTTCCATGTCCTGCTCACGCTGGGGATCCCAGAGCTGCGTGCAGGACCCCCGGTGGGCTCTCACGAGAGCAGAATCCCCTCCCCAGTCCTGCTGCCCACAGTCCCTTGGATGTGTCCCAGGGCACCCTTGGCTCTCTGGGCTGCGAACGCTCGCTGCCAGCTCACCATGAATTTTATCATTCATATTGATCCTGTAGAGAAAACCTGCAGATATCAGAGCTGATTTACCCCAAACCCTGGGGCAGGGAATGGTGTGACCCTCTACTGGCACCAGGGTCACACCATTCCCTGCCCCAGCACCTCCCCAGCTGTGCTGCCTGACCTGGCAGCCCCACGGAACAGGCTCATTAACTCACAAGCACTTGGAAATAACTGCAGGTTACTGCCCAGGGTTCTCTGTATCTTTTATCTAAACAAAATGCTACAGGACCAGGCTTGTTTGGTGCAACAACGCCCTTGTAGCTTCTACTCCCTGTAGCAAGTGAGCAGTTAGCTCTGTACGCCTCACCTGGCTGCCTTTTGCCACCTTTTAGGAACCAAGTCCTGAAAAAATTAAAACACACATTCTGTCTTCTGAGCTGCAAAGCAAAGACACCCTTTTTGGTTTCTTTATTAATACATAGCAGGACTGCCTCCCACCAGGTTCTGATAAACTCCTTGTGGTTTAAACTTTACTGGAAATCAGGCTTCCTACCGTGCTAGTTTTCCATATTTCTCTTTCTCATTAAGCAATTTAGATACTCAAGCAGTAAATCAGAAGTGAAAGGAAGGTTCTTAATCACCAGATCGAAACAACACTGGTTTTCGTCACCTCGTAACTCCTGATAACCACCATCTCCTGGTCCAGGCTGTCTCACACACTGCATTATCTTTACACCTTCAGGTGTCTGAAGGAGGTCAAACAAACACACTTTAGTTTCCTTGTAGAAGACTGGTAGTACTCCTGTGGCTGGTTAATACTTGCAGTGGGATGAGGTCTATTGTTTCTCTAAGTTCTGGTAACTCCACTGTAAATAACCACAGTCCCTGTCCTAAAAACAGTCTAAAAGAGACAAGGTGAGTGCAGAAGCCCCAGCGGTGGTGAGGCACAGTCAGCAGCTCAGCACAGCTGCCAGTTACTCCTCAGTAACTCACTGCTGCTCGAGACGTGCTTCATCCAGCAATTCTCCACACAAAATACATAAACAGTCCCTGGAGCACAGATGGAAGCTGATCCCTATCCCCTCCCAGGGGAGTTCCCCCATCACTAGGCTACAAAATCATGTTCCCTCTTGCTTGCAGCCCTTTGATGATACAAATCTTACGTTCCTTCCTACACAGTGCCCTGGTTTCAACATGAGAGCCAGAGCCTCTCCTCCCTCCTCAACCAGTAGCTTGAGGATTTGGGCACTCTCAGAACTGGAGTCAGGGTTGCCCCAAGGCTCGGGGAGATGCCTCACCTGGTATCACACTAAGTGCCCTTTCCCAGCTCCCTTTCACTCACCCACAGGGTACAGTGCTCATCTGCCACTGAGGAGATGGCTACAGAAAACCACAGAAGCGCTGACTTTCCCTGCCCATGGATTTGCTCTCCCCATGAGAGCAGGATGCTGAAGGAAAAGGTCAAGTTCTTGAAGAGCAGAAGTCATTCAGGTTTTCTCCTCATAACAAATCGCACCTGTACAACGGCATTTTGCCACAGTTTTTTTTTCAGCACTCCCACGACTCTCCTGTACAGCTGGTACTCAAACAGCACCTGCCTGGCCAGGCCCCAGGGTGTGCTGAAGGGAACAGGTGAACTGAAGCCTCTCCTCATCCTCGCTTGCCTGGCTGCACAGCTCAGCACAGTGTCCTGTGAACAAGGACAGGGAATCCCCGCTCCAGGTACGAGTGGAGTGCAGGCAGTTCATGTGCTTCAGGTCACAGAAGCAGCGGATCCTGTAGCTTGAATTATACTTTAAAAAATCCAATTGAAATTCAAGCTCTATCACAGCCTTGCACTGCAGCTTCCCAGAGTCCTCCAGCCGTTTGTTCTCTCCAGGGAAGACAGATAGGTTGCCAACCAAGACTGCACTGTGGGATTAGCCAATGTTTATGAAGTGCTTTAAAGATTAGAAGTGTCACCTATGTGCTAAATATTTCTCTGGCACTATCAGCTCGAACAGCACCCGAGTATCTTGTATCTCCTCCTGCTGATCTTGAGCTGGTTGCCGAAGGCGTCACTCAACCTGACTCCCAACCACTGCGCCTGGCACTAATTCCAGGGGCGGCCTGAGACAGATCACAGGAGAGGACAGAATCAAGGAACCACTTAAACCCTAACTCCTGAAAACTACCAGCAGAGTAATGACAGTGGTATCACCAGGAGAGGCTTAGGGATTTATGTTTCTACTACATTCTCATACCTGTGTGTGAGATGAACACCCTGGCATGAAGCCCAGCTGTGCGGAGAGAGGAACTCGCCCCGCTCACCCAGATGGAACTGGCTGGGCAATGGCATGAAAAGGTACTTTGTACCCATCAGCTTGAGAGGAGCTCAATGGATCCCAACTCCTTCATTTCCCTCAAAGCTTTTGCCAATGCCCTTGCAGTACCTGGTTTAAGAAACCGAGCAGTGAGCCTGAGCACACGAGACAGCAGCGCAGCGCTGCTGAGGCCCTCTGTGCTGTACACACAGACCAAACTGCAGGGATACACCTATTTTCCTGCCTTTCTTCCTCTTGTTCCCATTTCTCTTCCAGCTAGAACACAGACAGAGCCTGTGTGAAGACCTTTCTACTGATATCACACAGAGCCAAGGTGTAATACTCAGCTGGACATCTGGGTTTCCCATTGACATGGCTTTTGTAACCCAGATCCCATCCATCCTCTGAAGACCTACACTGCATGTAGATCTAGAAACATCCAAAATACAGAGCTCAGCCTTCCCCTCAGCCTGTGGGTTTCACCAACAGCAGCAGAATCCAACAACTATTATCAAGCAGTCGAAAAATGAAACATTCAATTCCAAGAGTTTACTCTGCAGTTGAGAGAGAGAAAAACAAAGCTGGAAATCCCTCACTTTATAAACAACAGCTCCTCTGAAAGCACTGTCAATAGGAAGTTGTTGCTCTAAACTGTGTACACATTTGGCTCACAATTTGCCAACAATGAGGAAAATGAACTCCAGGAAAGGATTCCCACACTGGGAGCTCAGTGTTGCCACCCGAAATGGATGCTGCCAGGGCCAGAGCAGCAGGACCATGCCAGCAGGAGCTGATTTGCACCTCTGTGTAGGGCACAACTCTCTTCCTGGTCTTTGGGAGGGCATTTGGGGGAGGAATCCCTCCAAAGATGACAAGATAGGAGCATGGCAGGAGGCAGAGCACAGCTGAGGTGACAGCGCTTTTCTCACACAGCTTTAATGGTTCCTGTGTGACAGCAGGAGCGGAGCCCCAGCCAGGAGCCTGCCCAGGTGCCCTGCTGGGGATAACCCCAGCCAGGTGTGGTGCACATGGGCTGGGCTGTGCAGGTCACTGTGGCTGACAGCTGCCTCCAACTCGAGGTGACTCACTCAAGTCACACATCGTAAACACTTCTTACTCCAGCCCTGAATTAGGAGCACAGGGCTCTGAGAACTCAAACAAAGCTCCTGTGACACATGCCATTCCTGCAGAGCCGCTCGCAGCCTCTCCTGAAACCAAAGGATCAAAGCAAACAGACGACTGGAATTGCCATTCAAGATCTTCAAACTCATTTAAGATAAGAAAAAAAAAGCCTAGCGAAAACCAAAAGCTATCTTAATCACCATTTTAATTGGGAGTTGATACTCCTATTCTAACAAAACCACCGGAGCATCATTCCTAGCGCTGAATCCCAAGGCTTGGACTAACGGCTGAGGTTTCCACCAGTGAGGGGCAGGAGGCACCAGGGCAGACTGTGCAGAGCAGCCTTTGTTCTGGGACCTGGGGAGGAAAACATCTGCCAGGCCCAAAGCACGGCTCCCTCCGAGGCGATAGGATCTGACCTCGGAGCACAGGAAGCCAGCTTTGTTCCAGGCAGCAGGGAAGGCGGTGCTTCCACACGGACACAGCTCGAGCTTTGGGACTTTGGAGACCTGCAGGTGGTAAAACAAGGAGAGTTCTGCTGCTCACCTCGGACCGAGCAGCCGGGTGCCTCTGCAGAGCCGCTCTTGTTTGGACAAGCACGTTTGCTCCGGTGACTATTTGAATGATGACTCACCCCAACAAGCCAGGGCACCCTACCACACACAGCCCCGAAGTGCTGACTTGGGGCTTGGGATGCAAATCCGGCAGGAAGCAGCGCTTCCCGGCCAGGGCCACCCAGGTCTGGTCACTGCTGCCATTACCCTCCTCCAGTTGCAGTCCCAGCCTGGATGACGAATCCAAAGAGAAGATGACAAGAACAAGAAAATTGTATAAAATCCCCTTGCTCTTAGAGCACTTCTAAAGTTGCTTTTTTTTCCTTTTAATATCCGTGCTCTGCAAAACTGACAGCCCAGTTGCGAGGTCCTTCTGCGCCTCCGAGGGACTCGGGGCAGGTGGGTGCTGGGTGCCTGCCCAGCACCCTGTCCCTGTCTCAGGAATGCTGCCCAGCATCCCATCCCTGCCTTGGAGGCGAGCCTGTGGCCACCCCGCTGGTGGCACTCCTCCAGCCACTTCCACTTTTGTCTCCCCAAGCATGTGAGAGTCACAACCCGTGACGAGCCGGGCAGTAATTGCCGTATCGATTTCGACGTTCCTCCGGCCGGAGCAACGCCTGTAACTGTAAACCATAAACCTTTTAATATCCCGCTCAATTATGAGGAAAACAACTCTTGAGCAGCAGCACGGCGGGAGCATCATTCAGAGCCCACTGCTGAGCCTGGTTTGGATGGCCAAACCACACTGAGACACTGTCAGGGGGACAGAGCACAGACAGCCCTTCCACGTGCCACTGGCAATGTCGGAGCTCTCAACCCTTTCTGTGCTGACCTCACCAAAGAGCTGAAAACGCTGCAGCACATGGAATGAGAAGACAGATAAGCAAAGTGATGGTGTGCCATCAGAACGTGACTTAGTGCTCGTGCAACCTCTGGGCTGCTCACAAATCCAAGAGAAAGAGACGAGGAATTAAGCAACTATGTCTGGGCACTGTCACACAAGGCAGACTTACAAACTCTGTTATTTACAAACAGTTTCAGGGAAAAGGAAACAATATAACTGTATGGCATTCAGAAAACATTCCCATTTCCAAACTCTGTTATTTACAAGCAGTTTCAGGGAAAAGGAAACAATATAACTGTATGGCATTTAGAAAACATTCCCATGTACAAACTCTGTTATTTACAAGCAGTTTCAGGGAAAAGGAAACAATGTGACTGTGTGGCATTTAGACAACATTCCCATTCCCTGCAAAAAGCACAGAATCATAGAGTATCCTGAGTCAGAAGGGGCTCATGAAGTCCAACTCCTGGCCCTGCACAGGACAGTCCCAAGAATCCCACTATTTGCCTGAGAGGGTTATCCAAACACTCCTTGAGCTCCTGCAGCCTTGAGGCTGTGGGCACTTCCCCAGTCAGGTGCTTTGGTGACACTGGAACGAGATCAGTGGAGCACACTTCTAATCCCTGACTCCAAATCCTGACGGTGGTCACCTTACAGCCTTTCCCCAGGAAAAGGGGCAGGTCTGGAGACACTCAGCCTGGAGAAGGCTCCCACCTTGCTCTGTGCAGACCTGACCCGCTTTTGTCTCGCTGTGCTGTGAGCCAGCTGGGCTTTGTTGCCATGGTGAAAGCTCTGACACGTTTAGTTTTCCCACTAATTTCCTGCTGCACTAAAGCGATTGCTGCTCTGCACCTCCCTGCCATGGCACAGCAACAAGGAACCCCAACAGCCCCAGAAACAGGGAACAGATCCAGCCACGTGCTGGTCACTGCCAACAGCACTTTAGTCACACCTCCTAAATATCCTAAACCTATCTGACTTTAAAGCCCTACAAAAGTTCAAGACATTTGACCATCACTCACAAAGAACTAGACAATTCAGGGATCTCACAATTAGGGACTGTATCCCACCTTACCTTGAAAGAAGGTGGTGCATTTCAAATCCCAGACTGCAGTCACCAAACCACCACATTTTCCTTTGGGTTCGCATGAAGGGACTGAGTTCATTCCTGACTGTGTCAATGTTACGTGAAAACAAGGATCCAGTTGTGTCTGTGGAACCAAACTGGGACCAGCAGCACACACACACACACACACACACACACACGAGGAAAAGCAGAGACTAAGGCCCCCACTGTCAGCTGATGACTCAGAAACTGCACAAGCGCCCACTGAGTGGGAAAATACCTATAGTCAGCCTTCACTTGTCATTTTACTGTGTAATGGGAGTCTCAGCTTGGATGAAAAACATGAATATTTTGTTCTGACTAAGCACAGGTTTCCCCATGTACCTCAGCTCTGCCAGGGCAGTGGGCACACGACACCCACGCTGCAGCAAGGGGGAGGGAGTGACAGTGATTTCCTTCTCCACCAACTCTGCACTTTCTTTCTAACATAAACCAGCTGAATTAACCGGCAGAAAGGAAAAGTCTTTGGATTTTTTTTTTTAATCTTACACTTCCCAGAGCAGCTCAGGGGAAAAACAGCCTCTGTGGAAGCCAAGTATTAAAATCCTTGTATGAAGGAGAATGAATCAGAATGATTTTTAGAGGTTTCCAATGAGATTGTGCTTGAAAACAAACAGTTGCTGTACGACTGACAACCCCCTCACTGTGTCAGAGAGATGGGAGAACATAGATGGGCTTTGTAGAGCCGAGAACATGCTCCTCCATGGCTGCTGGGGAGCAGTTCCATTTCATTAATGGTACCTCTACATGTGCAAAGAAATAGAGCACAAGCTAAGCTGTATCATAGTCGGTTTGCTGGGGGAGTCCTCCGACCTCCCAACCTGCTGCAAGCAGCCACAGCTGCTCCAGCCTCGGGGCGCAGAGGACACGGGCTACAACAAGAGCTTCCCGCAGAAGAGCACCACTGTCTGCCGGCCACCTGGGAACAGCAGACCTGCCATAAATCCCCCAGGACACGATCCTTTCTCTGCCCAAGGCAGGGGAGAGGCCGGGACAGCTCCGGCAGCAGCGGTGGCTCAGGGGGAGCCGGGGAGAGCCGCGCAGGCTGCCCGGAGCCCGTCCGTCAGCGGCACCGCAGCCAGGCTGATAACCCTGGCACAGCCACTTGCAAGATTACAGCCCAAGGATTTCCTACAAGCACGTCTAGAGAGGAAGGACTAAGTACCAAGACTAATACTTTTCATCTTTGGCTGCTGCCAGTGCTGTGAGCTTAAACGAAAAATTGGGGCACACAGAGACATGATCACACTGGTGACTGACAGAGGCAAACCCTTTCCTGTAGCACTAATTATTTCAGCTGAAAGGGGCACAAACATCTTTAAGAATTTAGATATACATGTGACAAGTGGCATTTTTTCCCCTGATTTCTTCACTGGCACAGTCTGAAGACTGTTATCACAGAAGATCTAACTGGCTCTGCCTACCTGGCAAGGGTACCCTGAGCATCAGCACCGCTCCAGACTCCTGCGAGCCTGCAGGAGCAGCACGACACCTGAACAGACTGTATCCTTCCACTCCACAGACAGGAACCAGCTCCAATTAGGCTCAGCGCTGCAATTCAGCGTGTTATCTGATCACACTTCACACACAATGACACACAGCTCATAAATGTACTCCTTCCATTAGGAACACTTCATGTTGCGAAATGCCACAATTAGTTTTAAGGCATCAGCTTCAATGCAGCTGCCTTTGCCCAACAGCAGGAAGCCTCAGGGCTCCAAAGATACTGTCCCCTGAGAGGGGCCAGAAACACACCTGGAAGTACCTGATGAGCCTGAACACGGGCAAAAAAAATCAGAAACGCTTCAGGTTACATGACAGCAGATCCCAGAGCCTTAAAAAAAGCCCCTGTGCCCACAGCGTGGGTCTGTCACACACCCATCCCTGCTATCCTCTGTACACATTCCAAAGGTATTCCTGCAATTAACACTCTCTGCACGGACAGAGGTTACGCAGGAAAAGGCACAGCTGAAAGCCCAAGACAGCCACAGAGCCAGCACAAGCTGAGACTGACTTGTGTAGGCAAGGAAAAACCTGGAAAAAATGTGTCTTCCCTCTGCTGCAGAAATCCACGCACACTTTCCCAGCCTTGAAAACACCTCGCTGCGTCCCTCTCGTTCAGAACTCCTTCCAACAGGACCAACCACATTTTAAAAGTTATTGGAAGGAGACAAGAAACATCCATCTGCTTGCTGAAAGGCAGCAGACGCACACAGCCTCCAAATCCAGACTTTAATTGAAACACTTTAATCTGCTGCCGCGGCCCCGCATTCTCAGTATTCCCAGTAGTGCCGAGGCGTGTGCTCAGCTAATGGAGCTCTGACAGTCGTCCTGGGCCTGGCTCCCTGTCAAACCACGCTGGCCTCCAGCTCCAGGCCCGCAGTCTCACGCTGATACCCCACAGACTCCCTTTCTTCTAAACCATCTCCCAAATGTGCTGTAATTAATGTCCTATAACTGCAGCCGGCGCTTTAAGGAGCTGAAGGCAGAGCCAAACCATACAGGAGAGTGGCAAACGTTGAGGAGATCCCGAATTACAATGGCAACACCCAGCCGGGCTGTGGGGAACAGCCACCTCCTGCATTGCACAACGCAGCGCTCAGGCCAGCCCCTCCATCCACCTGCAAACCAAGGTGGTAACTGAACACACGCGGGTCACTCCTGTCAGCAGGGCCCAGCCAGGCAGCCAGGGCAGGCTTTGGGAAGCTGTTTGGCTCCCACTCCAGTCCCTGGGAAGACACGGCCAGTTTCTCTGCGTGGCTCAGCTGACCCGCTGCAGGCTGTGCTGAATCACCCTCTGGAGAAGCCGACCCCAGCAGTGCCATCCCAGGCCAGGTGAGCCACAGCCCGCTGCTGCTGCACCTTGCACCGTGCCAGAGCACGTCTGCTTTCTGCACTGCATCCCCACCTGCTCCTTCAGACAGGTTCTCAGGAACTGCAGCTCCCAAATCCCACGGGGAGGTTTCCCAGTGCTGCATTTGTCTCTGACAGCCGTCACAACCCCTGCACACACTGCAGCTGGGGGGCAGGAGCCAATACTCATATTTATACCTTCATTTCAAACCTTCCATGGCCAAAGCAAGCTCCAAGAAGAGCATCTGCTCTTGCCACTGAGCTATAGCCACAAAGTGCAGGCCTAAGCTCATCTCCCTAAAATAAGTTCCACATCTTGCACAGAGGGATGCTGGAGCCTCTCCCAACACACCTGCACTGCACAAGGACCAGGTCTTTCCTACAGTTCTGCTAAGCTGCAGCTGCCCTGGCTGGAAATTGTCCCAAACACTGCATGCAGAGAATAAAACAGAAGCATCAGCAACATTTCTCTGGGATCAGACCACGTGCTCTGAAGGACCCAATGCTTCAAGATAACACCTGGCCAGGTCCGACAGGCTCCAGTGAGATCCAGCTCTGCTGCTGCTCTGTCCCAGGATCTCCTGCCCATCCTCTGATGTGCAGAGCAGAGCTCAGCTCGGCTCCCCCCACACACACTGGGCTATTTTTGAGCTCAACGTGTCAGTTCCATGGCTGTGGGAGTTTGTTTGTGTGGGATAGCATGATTCGACTACTTTGAATCTTGGCTGAAGCCACATAATTCCCTTTTCATGGAATCCTTTTGACGGCCATTTAGCAGAGAGGGCGAGGTTTAGCCTCAACTACAGAGACTTGGGATCAGAATTGCTAGAAAAAGACACATAATGACTAATAATGAATCAGCCTTCGGTGGTTTCTTCATTTAAGTGTTAACACAGCATATTAAACCCCTGGCCTGGGATCAACAGAAAGGCCCTGAATGCATTAAATGAGTACAATGGCTTAACTAGAGAATCTCCAAATTGCTCTATTGAAACCTGTGCAAGCTCCAAGCCAGTTTGCTCGTGCAAGGTTCAGCTGAATGCAGCGTCTTGCTGGGGGTGTGCAGAGCACGAGACCCACCATGGTCACACAGGGAAGTCACAACTCCCAGGAGAATCTTTTCAGCCAGGGATAACTTCCACCACAACTCTCTACTCGGCTGGCAATGCTGTAACAACTTCCCAAAGCTTTACTTTCATGGGGAAAAGGAGAGTTGTTATGCAATCGTCTTGGTGACACCAAGAAGGGGCAGCCACTGCACAGGGCTGATACAGGACCCAGCGAGAGGACGTGGGAAAAAGGAGCTTAGAGCTGCTTCTCTGTGAAAATGTCTAATACCCAAGGAGCCCAGTCTCCCAGCAACACACTGCCATTTCCTTATTTCCCTCTCATGTAATTCCTCCTTCAAACACAAATGAGGAGACAGCTTCTAGAAACCCTCATTAGGCCTCTGCAGCATTCACCAAACCTCTGTGAGACCCTCCTGGAAAAGAGACACCGATCCCTGTCTGTGTCACAGCCCTTCCTCCTCCTGCTCCTGTCAGCGGCTTTTCCCCTGTAGCTGCCCAAAGGTGCCACCACCTCGTCCATCAGGTGTCACTTGCCTCCTGCTGCAGCAGCCCCAAAGCTCTGGTACAGCAGATATTCCAGAGGAAGGGACTCCAGACAGAGGACAGCAAGCAGCCAAGTTGAAGAGGTACAGATGTACCCACCTCACCCCCCAAATAAGTTAAGAACCACACAGCTGAGAAGCAGGTATGAATTATCCTGGCTCTCTTAGAATATTCTCCCTGCCCAGAAAGGCTCAGGACACACACCACAGAGCCCCAAGCTCACCCTGCCCACTGTCACCTGGCTCTCCTCTTGCCGCCTGTTAGCATCTCAAGAAGCAGCCTGGTCTCCAGTTCAATCATGCTCTGGCATTAACATCTTGGTAATCAAATGTTATTTGCTATAGCAAGAAAAACATTGTAATGAAACATAAAATGTCACTACTTCAGCCCACAGTTGATACAGGCAATGACTCTCTGAGGTTTCAGGAAATATTCCCTCTTATCCCCACTGTGGCAACTCTGCTTAGCCAAAGTTCATTTCTAGCTTTTAGGCTTTTGCTAAATCTCTCCACCAAATGAGAACTAAAATACAACTCTCCTGCAGCACACAAGCGAGGAGAACAAAGGCCCTGTGAGCAGCAGGATAATGCTGCCTGAGGAATTAGCCATCCACAGCCATCAGCTTTCCTTGTGGCCAGGAGAAACAAGAAGCAGGAGAGGTGAAGCACCACCAAACACTGCAAAGGAAAAGGACTGACGAGAGGCGACCAGGTGTGGGTCACTACAAAACGCGCAGCGCCGGTATTGAACAATTCCATCTGACACGAGGCTGATGAGTCAGGGCGGCCGGCACGGGGCTTGTCACACGGGCAGGCTGGCTGCAGGAGCACCCTCAGCCAGCCCAGAGACACGTGCCTGCTGCGGCACGGCCCAGCAGCAGCCACCGAGGCTGTCCACCCTCCGGGCTTCGCACCTGAGGAGAGAAATCCGGGCAAGTCCCGGAGCCCCCGTGTCAGAGACCAGAGTGTCCCAAAGCAAGCCTGGGCGCTCCCGGAGCAAAGGCCAGCTCTCCATGCCGTCTGCCAGCTCGCTTTGCGTCCTGGCTTCCAGGGCCACAGTGCCCACCTCCAAGAACTCCAGTGAAACATGTGTTCCACTGATGACTCCAATTCACCCAAAGACAAACACCAGAAACTAAGCCTGTTCTCTCGTGGAAGGGAACATCCAGTGAGGGCAGAGCTGCCTCCCGCTCTCCAGAAAAGGCTTAGCTCCTTAAAAACCTAAACAAAAATCAGCTCAATTCCAGCCTTTCTCCACTTGTGCTTGTGCTGGTAGAAGGGCTGTGTTCTGCCAAGGATTAAAGCGTCATGGATTTGGGTTACTAGCCAGTAAAACAACTCCAGGTACCCCTTAAACAGGATCCCACGACATACACTCAGTGAAACTTGCTCCGAGCTTTGCCCATCCAGACATTACTGAAATTTAACCCAAACCTAAGCTGTCAACCAGGCTACAAGAAGCTAAGGCAGCACAGCAGGAAGATCACTGCGCTTGGGAAGGACATGTGTCCTCCCAGGACTGTCAATTCCATTTCAAGAGAAAGATGGATGTGACAGTGACTCCCATCTCCCAGTGAAACACTCCATGAGAGCAGTGCAGCCCGGCAGGTACGTGCTGCTCCGTGCTCCAGTCACATGGAGCTGATGGAAGGGATGGAACCAGGACAGCAGAGAACTCTCAGCAGTGCCCAGCGACCAGTGACCCTCTCTGTCCTCCTCAGCCCCAACAGCTCCTGAAGGCTCAAACACAACACCCAAAGGGCACGGGAACATGAGGCATGTGCTCCTTGGCACACCCATGAACATTCCCTGACCAGCCCTTACGAAAAAAATGTGGCATTAAAAACAATCTCACTGCCTGAACAGAGCTGGAATTCTAATGAAGTCACTTGGATGATTTATAAATGGAAATTCTGTGGAAAACAATACATTCAGCAGGTCACTCTGAAGATTTTTAGCACAGAAACAAGTGTTTCTTGTAAAAGATGAGAAGAGACAAAAGGAGAGACGCAGCAAGACATCCCACAGGTGCCCAGTTCATCCCAGTCAGAGCTGTGGCTCCAGGTCCTGCCCAGCCATCAGAGCAGCTCTGACAGAGCACAAGAGTCCAACTTTGCATGGGCAGGGACTGAATGTAAATTGCTGCCTTGGTTAATACGCAAATTGCCGACTGTTCCCTTCTATTCCTTCGGCTCCAGCAGAGACAATTATGAATACAGGCCTCCTGCCCTTTGGGATGATTAACATTCCCCTTCCTCAGTGTCCCCAGCACTGCTGACCCACATTCAGCTCCTGAAATGCAGTTCCATGTAAACTGCAACGTTCGGTGTCAGCAGAACGTGCCAGCCCAGCAGGGCCGGGCGCTCTGCTCCTCTCTCTAAATAAATGCAGGGCTCAGCTTCCCAAGGACCAGGAAAATCCCGGTCCTTTAACATCAGACCAGGCCCCCAGCTACCCTCTGCTTCTCTTCTTCGGGAAAAAGGGACACAAGCCAGGAATGCTCAGGCTGTTATCTTGAGCTGTCTTGTCAAAGTCCACTTGACCTGGTAAATGTCCATCAGAAAGGAAAACAGGATCCAACACTCATCCACAGATCACCTCTAATTCCAGGCTCAGCAATGGACACCAGCCGACACCATCACTAATTTCACCTTCTGGGAAAGGCCCCAAATCACGGGGCACATCTATTTCCAAGCTCACACAGACACTCACAGTGGAATTCCGTCTGAGACAGCGGAGCAGCGCGGTTCCCAAGGAGGGGCCACGATGAGCAAACCCGCTTTTCTCTAAGAGAATGTGACATGGGGTCAAGTTTGTGCAGGGATTTGGTGGCTATATTTGAACTGCCCAGTTCACTTATGCAGCTACTACCGGGAGAGCAGGATCACCTCAGGAAGGGGCTGCCAGCACAGGCAGCAGCTGGGCTGCGCTTGCGTTTTGTGATCAAAGAATTCTTTCAGATCCCTAAATGGGACCATTTTGCCAAGGTTTTACTCGCTTCCAAGTTGTTTCCATTAAGTCAAAGTGTTAAAAGCGTAACTGTGATGAAGACAAGCTCGCAGTAGCATTATTTTGTATTTCTGCTGTCAGTCAAAAACGCTTCCCTGTAAGGATTTGCCCTTTCCAATGCATTTACATCAACACCTCTCCTCTAATCTCATGAGTCCCAAAGCCTGAACCAAGCAGCTCCTTTCTCCTTCCCCACTCATCTCCCTGAGCCAACAGCAACAGTTCTGTCAGCGAAGGAAAAGTACTGAACCCACAGTGCTCAGGGTCTGCAAGCAGAATCCAATCCATTCACTCACACTCCTCTCCAGAGGCTGGGATTTGAAAGGAAACCTGACCTCGGAGTTGAGAAAGCTTCCAGGTCAAGTTTCAGCTCCAAGCTCTCCCAGCCCAGCCAAACAGATGGCAGTTGTTCCAAGACAGGTATTTCCCCAGGCTCAGGGAGCCCCCAGAGTTCAGAGGGACAGGGACTGGATCTCTTCCATGCAGGGAATGTGCTGCAGGTCAAACGCGCTGTTCCAGAGCCCTCAGCACCTCACCATCCCACCAGAAAGCCTCCTCCTGAAGTCCACAGCCCACCCTCGGTCACTCCAGGGCAGCAGGAATGAGTATACACTGCTATAAAGCAAAGCTTTCCAAGCTTAGTATCCCCTTCCATCACCCAAAGCCAACGTGCAAAATCCACCCTTGGCCCTGTAAACGTGGAACACAATTTCCAGACAAAATCTGCGAGCATATTCTGGCATTCTTCGGACAAAATCAACTATTCACGCACAAAAGATGGTCTCTGCTTTGGTATTTTGCAAACTTCAGAGTCAGCAGCACTGAGAAGAAACCTTGACCCAAGCAGGGAGTCTGGAAACAGGAACAGGAAAGCAACTTGGAGCTAGATCCCTGCTTTTCCAGGAGTGATCTCCACTCAGAGGGCTCAGCCTCCTGCACTCGAAGCACCTGAACCCATCACCCTGTTTCTCTCAGGAAGGTTCAGGTTTATCACGGGGAGAACAACAGCACAGAATAACTCAAGTACAAGTTAAATTGTGGCACTGAGCACTTGTAGGCACGAAATAGCCGTCAGGGCAGGCAAATGCAGCCCAGCTCTGAAAAGAACTGTCCAGGAGGTGTTATAACTGGTGTTTAAATAGCCCCTGAAATTAATTTCACTTTATTATCTGGGCGAAGAGCCAGAGCTCCAACAAACCAAGGCAATGGTGGATTTCTCCTCCTGTTTCAAAACAACGCTGCTCCTGAAACTGCCAGAGGGGCAACCCCAGAAGAGTGACAGGGGGACAACCCCAGAAAAGTGACAGGGGGGAAAGCCCTGACACTGACAGGGGGGCAACCCCTGCAAGTGACAGAAGGACAAGCCCAGCCAACACCATCCTCCCTCTGCAGCGCTTCCAAGGAGCCAGCACGGAGCCAAGAGCAGGGCAGGCGCAGGGCTTTGGTTCAGGCCTGTCTGCTGCCTGCCCATGCCAGCCCTGCTTCCCGCAGCTCCCTCCTGCCGCAGCTCCCGGGAAGATCCCGGTGCATGCAGCACGACAAGCCCTCTCCGGGAGCTCGGTGTCACCGGCACGATCGGAGTACAGCAGCGATGCTGCCGTTCCTCACCATCTCCGGCCGTGTTCCAGGGCTCGCCCGTGCCTGGATCCACCCGGATCTCCTGCCATGTTCCGGGGCTCACCTGGAGCGCGGCCGTACCTGGATCCACCTAGATTCGCCTTTCCCTCGGGAGGCCCTTCCTCGCTCTGCTCCCTGAGGTTTCCCACGGCCCTGAAGACTCGGCCACGATCGATTCTCATCGTTTCGGTAAGAAACGATCCGTCTCCCGCTTGCCCTCCGTGTGCCCCCCGGCACGCCGGGAGCATCCCCGGGTACCACGGGAGCATCCCCCCGCTCCACCTCCACGTTATCCCGGTGCGACGGGACCCGCGGGGACACCCGTGTCACCCGCGACAGCGGCCCCGCTCCCCGGCAGCGCCCGCTCGGGGCCGGGGGGGCTCGGGACCGCTCCCCGCTGCCTCCGCGCTTACCGGGGCAGCGCCGCGACCCCCGCGGGGGACTCACCTTGGCGCGGGTCACCAGGTGCGTGGCGAGCTTCACCACGGCGAAGTTGCCCTTGCCGATGGTGCGCTCGATCTCGTAGTAGCCGATGCGGGCGGGCCCGGGGGGCCGCGAG
>VYXD01001448.1:122919-136601 GCA_013397195.1 Hylia prasina
CTCTCCCTGTGCCCCGCAGGAAAGCGCAGGAGCACAAGCGGGAGTTCACCGAGAGCCAGCTGAAGGAGGGCAAGAACATCATCGGGCTACAGATGGGCACCAACAAGGGAGCGTCACAGGCGGGGATGAGCTACGGCCGGCCCCGGCAGATCATCAGCTAGGCANAAAAGGTTATATTCATCTAGCGTGGCCTGACGAGGTTTCCTCCCGCCTGCTCTGTTGCAGCTGGAAAGCCAAAGTCCTTCTCCCTAAAAAGCTAAAGCTGCTCTTTCTGCCACCCCCAAACCAGCTTTGGAGGTGGCAGGTTTTGGTTTTTTTGGGAAAACCAAAGCTGGAGCTTGGATTTTCTGTGCCTGGCTTGGAAAACTCTGCCCTCTCCCCCCTGAACCATGACACCCACTTTTGTCCTTGCTCCTTCCGCTGCCCTGGCCCAGCCCCTGCCTCGAGTAGCCCCTTTTATCCCAGGGCACAGCCCCCACCGATGCAGCACCCCAGCACTGGGTCCCCCCCTGCCCCGGGGCTGGGAGCTGTTGTGTGACACATTTTTTCCACAGTGAGGAAGCTTTGGGAGGGCAGAAGAGTGATGGATGAGGGGAGAGGAGGGTTTTTCAGGCTTTATTTGGAAAGCTACACAAAAGGGCTTTACTGATTAAAAAACAAACCCCAGCTTTAAAAAAATAAACCACTGAACCCAAAGAGATGTGAACAAGCCAACCCTGCTCAGACGAGCCACTGCCAGAGCAACTCAACCTCCCCTCCCTGCCCAAACCTGCTACCAGAGGTGCTCCTGTGCCCAGTGACACAGGGACAGCCCCATCCTGCCCCCAGACAGGTGGGTTCCTGCCTCCCCCACCCCACAGCTGCTCTGTGCCCACGGGAGAGGAGGAATCAGCAGGATGGGAGCACGGGGAGCAGGGAAAAGCGCTGGTTGGAGATGAGTGGAGTAACTCCCTGCTTCTGAACTGGGATAACTGGTGGGAAAACGCCAGTGCTGCGGGGTCCCTGCCTGCAGAGGCAGCTGCCTGGGCCTTGTCTCATTTTCCAGGCTCGCTCTGCAGAAATCAGGGACAAAGTGCCAAAGTCTTGGCCCTGCTGCAGGGGCAGGAAGGGGCTCTGTGGGAATGGCACTCCACACACAACGGAGCCCTGAGCGTCCCAGAGGGCAGGCTCCATCAGGAAAGGGTTTAAGGCTTGCTTTGTTTTCCAGGAGGGAAGGGAAGCTCCCTTTCCAGTACCAGCACTCTCTCCTTGTTTCGGAGCCACTTCCAACACCACCTCCCGCAGGACACAGTGGCAACGGTCCCTGGAGGCTCAGGAATGAGTCTGTGCTGCCCGAGGCCAGGAAGGTCGTACCAAGGGAGGGTCCCAGCCCCAGTCAGCAGGGCTGGTGCTCCCTGTCCTCCCCGAGGAGTTCAGTCGATGCCTCCCGGCCCAGGAATCCCGTTCCAGTGGGGGCTGCCTCGTGGAAGTTCACAGCTCTGCCATTGCTGCAAAGTTTGGGGTGGGTGGGCGTCCAGGACCCCTCGTCCCCATCCCGGGCAGGCTCCAGGTGCTCACACTCCATCTCGGCCTCCTCCACGTCCTTCTCCCGGTACAGCGGCACCGACTCCATCTCCAGGCCGCTCTCCAGGGCTCGGTGCTTCCCGCCCTGCTGGTACCACCTGCAGCTGCTGGAGCTGGAGCAGGCCAGGTCCAGCCCCACCTCGTTCCTCGTCAGGCAAACCTCCAGCATGTAGTAGAAAGTCCAGAAGACAGCAAAGCATCCCAGGAGCAGGAGGGTCTGCAGAGGGAAACCCCTTGAAAAACACAGCTCTCAATGCCCTCAGCACTGCCCAGCAGAGAGGGCACAGAGCAGGGTCCTGCTCCCCAGCTCACCCTGGGGCAGGCAGGGACAGGCAGGCTCACCTTGAGGGTGTTGGCTGTGAGGGTGTAGCGCTGCTCCTCGGGGATGTCCAGCCCTGGGGGACAGGGCAGGGAGAAGTCACCGCTCAGGTACTGCCCACTCATGGCTTCCTCCAGCAGCCTGGGGACAGAGACACCCCGTGAGGGCCCTGTGGGCAGGGGGGCTCCAGGGAGGCTCCAAAATGCCCACAAAGGAGCAACTCAACCTCCCGTCCCTGCCCAAACCTGCTACCAGAGGTGCTCCTGTGCCCAGTGACACAGGGACAGCCCCATCCTGCCCCCAGACAGGTGGGTTCCTGCCTCCCCCACCCCACAGCTGCTCTGTGCCCACGGGAGAGGAGGAATCAGCAGGATGGGAGCATGGGGGGCAGGGAGAAGCGCTGGTTGGAGATGAGGGGAGGTTGAGTGTCTCCTTCAGCACACGGAGCTGTGTTCTGCAGCCCACGGCTGCCCTGTGAGGTGTGAGGGCGGCCCCAGCCTCACCTGGCAGCAACACGGCTCCAAGGCACTGCTCAGACAGGGATAAACCCCTCAGCCTCCCTCTCCTGGCTCCCAGCAAGCTGGGGACGTGCTGTCCTACCTCTGCCTTTCCTTCATCTCTGCTGGGGACCAGGAGGAGCCGTACAGGGTCAGCTGCCAGTGCTTCAAGGTGCCAGGCCTCAGGCTCTCGTCTCCTGGGGAGGAAGCAGGCTGGTCCAGCGGGGAACCCTCTGAGCCACCAGGCGACGAGCTGGCAGCTCCCTGGGACAGGGCACACAGCTGCCACAGCTCCCGAGGGCCCCTGGGAGGCAGGACTCACCGATGTCCCTGACGAGCAGCCTGTACGTGCCCTGCGCCTCCTCGCCCCAGCAGCGCACCGTGGAGAAGGTCCAGTCAGAGAAGCCATTGGGGTCCCTGCCAGGGGTGAGGGGAAACAAGCCACGAGGGGTCAGGGAGCCTGAGGGGCCAGGCCGGACACGGCCCTGGCGTCCTGCCCCCCACACTGTCCCTCGGTGCTTACGAGTCCATGCTGCGGGTGGTCCCGATCAGGGACATCATCCCGCTGGGGCAGAACAGCCGCAGCTCCAGGTTGCCACGGCGAGGGTGGGTTATGGTGACCGTGACTGCCACGTGCTCCAGCGTCCTCATGCCAGACAGCTCCAGGTCGGCAGGGGTGACTGGGAAAGGGAAGGGGATTGGTCAAGGAGGGTGGCTTTGGGATGGAGTCCCCACTCCCAGCCAGCCCCACTGGTGCCACTTTACAGGACACACACGTCGTCTCTGCCTCTTCCCAGCTGCCCCGTGTGGGACTGGGAGCAGAAGCCAGGTGTCCAGGCTGGCCTGTCCCATCTTGAGCTGTTCCCAGCCCCAGAGCTGCTGCTGAGGGCCCCTCTGCAGCGGGTGAGCCTGGGTGGGGGGCTGCTCCCAGCCCCTGGTGAGGGGGGCAGGTGCCAGGACAGGCGTGTCACAGAGCCAGCAGCAGTGTCCCCTGTGCAGGCCCTGCTGGGGGCCGGGGCCGGGCTCTCCTCCCCACTGGTAGCAGCGCTGCTGCTCCGGACAGGCCCGGCCAAGTCGGGAGCTGCAGCATTACCTAAAATGGTCAAAGCCAGCGGAGCGCCTCTGGCCGCTGCCCAGCCCTGCTCCTGAGCCCTGTCTGGCTCCCCAAACACAGCTCGGGATGGGATGTGGGGAGGGGATCAGCAGCAGGCAGATCCCCTGGGGATGGGCAGCGGAAAAAGCCCAGGCAGCACAGCACTTAACCCCTTGCTGGCCTCCTGCAGCCCAGGGCTGTGCCACACGCCGGGCAGGGCCGGCTCTGCTCCCCGTGGCACACCTGCTCTTACCATTCCAGGCCACCTCCAGCTCCTGCGGGAGCAGCGGGATGCTCCTGCCCTCCCTCAGCACGGGGCTCACGTACGAGGCCAGGTACGGCACGGACTCCCAGATCTGCCAGGGGAAGGAGAGAGGGCTCAGCACGGATTGCACCCGCCCTGCACATCCACCCCTCCACCTCCCACAAGCTGCTCCTGTGCTGGATGTGGGCCCAGCATCCTGATGATGCTCTGGGACACACAGGCTGCTGTGACACCGCAGGGATGGGAGCAATGCCCACACGCCCAGGAAAGGAGGGAAAGTCACTGCCTGGGAGCCAGAAGGGCTGATCAAGGTTTGGGACTCCCCAGCTCTGGGTCTGTCACAGTGGCTTTGAGTGGTGTCTTGAGGCTGTCCCACTCCAACCCGTGGTACAGAGGGACAGGGAACAGCAGAACCCAACTGCCTGCAGGAAGAGGGAGCAGCCTGAAGTCCCTGTGGCCCCGGGGCATGGCTGGCAGCAGCAGTGACCCGGCACAGCTGCACAGAGCTCCACACATGAGCTGGGACCAAGTGCCAAGGGGACACACCCTGGGCTCCGTGTGACCAGGGGAGGAAGAGATGGGGATGCCTCTGCCATGTGGAATGACCACACCACTCCCCCGGAGCTGCCAGCTGAGAACAGCCTGTTTCTCAGGGCAGGACACCCTCCCTGCAGCCACTGTGGAGGGAGGAAGGTGCTGGGGCTCCTGTCACCATGAGTCGGGGCCCTCTCCATGGCTATATATAGTGAGGAGAGCAGCAGCTCGGGGCAGCTTTCAGGCACTGCTGGGAGCCTCATGACCTCATACCAAAAGCAGCCTCAGAGCCAGGGCCAGCAGGATGGTGGCCAAAGTGAGCGGCAGCGGTGTCACCCCACGGTGTCACCAGGTCAGGAGCTGTCCCCGGCGTGGGGCTGGGCCGCTCTGCCTGCCCGGAGGGCAGGTGTGGGAGGGCAGGGAATTACCTTGGCAGCATTCACCAGCCTCCAGGCGTTGAGCAGGCCGAAGCCGTGCTGGTGGCTGTGGCTGAAGCCCGCCTGGTTCGTGTCCCACTTGGCGTGACGGTCCTCGTACTGCAAAGACACACAGGCTGCTCTGCTCACCTGGGGGGACACCAGCAGCCTGAAACCCCCAGGCCTGACGGGAAGGAGGCCCAGACACATCCCACAGTGGTGAGGAAGCAAACCCACATGGCCTTATTAGAAAGGAACAGGTTGACCTTTGTTTGAAACAAATCCCAGGACAAAGTGGCTTCCCAGCGCCTCAGAAAGGAAATGGAGCAGCACGAAAGGGCACAAATGCCTCTGCTCTGAAACATCCCAGCTGCTCCCTGCTGCCCAAACCACTGCCTGTGGCACGGCAGAAGCCTTGGAGAGAAGGAACGGAGTCCTTTAAATCATCAAGAGCCGGGGCAGGACAGATCTGGGTCCCATCACATTGTGGGTTGCACTGCTTTGGTAACACTGGCTTGGAAGTTATGGAAAACACTGTCCCATGCCAAAGAGAGCACAGCATCAGCTGGACACAGACTCCTGCTCCCCAGAGGGGTGTGGAAGAAGCCCCATCCCTCCAGTCAGTTCCCACTCCTGCTCTGGGTGAAGAGAAGAGCTGTGTTTGCTGCCCAGCTCTCTGTTGTGCCTGTTTCCAGGAGCCCAGTTCTCTGGGGAGCCCAGGAAAGGCCAGGGCAGGGCAGAGCTCCTCACTTTCCCACTGCCTGGACCATGAGGTGACATTGCAGAGGTGTCAGCCTTTGGGCTGGGCCAGCCCCACTGCACACAAACAGGGCTGAGCCCCTGGAACCCAGAGCCCCTGGAATCCAGAGCCCCTGGAACCCAGAGACCCTGGAATCCAGAGCCCCTGGAACCTGCTGAGCCCCTGGAAGAACCCTACATTGGCAGATGGAGGCAATTCCTGAGGCACATAACCCATTTATTATGATGACAGGGGAAAATGCCTCAGCCACATTCCTGGAGGGAACACGGGGTGAGGGGAAAACGCAATCCCCGTGCTGGGAGCCAGAGGAGGGAGAGATTTATGGAGGGGCGGCAGACACAAACAAGGATGTGCAGAGCAGGGCCGTCCTGCAGCACCCCCGGGGGAGGGAGGAGGGGAGGGCCACCCCTCACCTTGGTGGCAGTGAAGACGATGACGTGCTGCACGTCCCGCCAGGTGAGGCACGGCCGCACCTGCAGCATCAGCGCGATCATCCCCGCGGCCAGCGGGGCAGCGGCCGACGTCCCCGTGTGTCCCTCCGTGCAGCCCGTGCCCTTCTGCAGGTCCCAGTCTGTTGTCACCTGCCCGGGAACGGGAGACAGGCCTCTGTCAGGCCCCTGTGCTGTGCTGGGGTGGCTGCACAGGTACGTGTGGTCCTGGCCCCGAGCTGTGCCCCTGCCAGCCCGAGCTCAGCCTGTGACACAACTGTCCCTGCTCACAGCCAGCCAGGAAGGGTCCCTGGGACAGCCTCACTGCAGGGACAGTGATCCCAGCTGGGAAACAAGTCATAGACAGCTCCCTTTGGAGAGAGAGAGAAACTAGCCCTAACTAAGCAGCTCTGTGGGAAACTCCTGGCAGATGCAGTTTGGGCCCTTCCTCACCTTCGCTGCTGATCACAGTGTCACAGCCAGACTGCAGGGGGGCCACGTGGGACTGTGCAGAGCACACAGAGCCTCTGAAGAGACATCAGGAGGCTCCCAAATTATGCCACCTCACTGCAAAGCAAGTGAATTCTGTCTGCCTTTGCTCCCTGTGGGGAGAAAGCCCAAAATCTGAAGGGTTTCTTGTGTTTTTGCATGACTCCATCCCATTTTTCCAGCAGTGAGTGGCTCCAGCTCATGCTGGGACACCGAGTGTCCCACACAGAGCACCCTGAGAACACAAACTTTCAGTAGGAAGCGCATCCAGTGCCAGAAGCCATATTAAATTCTTCCCATTAAGGAAACCACACAAAGTTTATGATCTGGTAAAAGGAAAAAAAAAAAAAATAGCTGGAGCAGATGGCTGCAGGGAAGTTAACTCTGGCACCACTGCAGGGAGCTCCAGGGTGTCCAGGAGCAGCCTGTGCTCCTGAAAAAGGCTGTATGGGGTTTAGCAAGGCACGGGCTGGCTGGAGGAGCCACTGTGGTGCAGGCTGCTCCCAGGCTACGTGTGGATCTCACCCTGGCTGCCCCATGGAGTGCCAGCTCCCCTGTTAGCTCCCATACAGCCAGTGTTTAAAGGGAACGTGCAGTTGTGACCTTCAAAGCACTCACACCGTGCTGGGGGAAGCCAGACCAGCCCAGAGCCTGTAGCTCCTGATGGAATGCAGCACAGCTCTGGCTGGTTCCCTTTTTTCCCAGTGTCAGTACTTTCCAAACCAGCCCGGGACAACTGCAGTGATTTCTGAAAGCAGAAATCAGCCCCGTTCCGGGTTTTACTGTTCCTGTGGCAGATTGTGCCGTGCCCTGGCTGGGCACAGATCCCTGCCCTGGCTCTGGGCTGCAGGAGGAGCTTGCTGAGTCCCAGCCAGGTGGTGCCTGAGGATCCCAGGCTCTCCCTGCTCCCCCAGCTTACCCAGCATGTGGGGAAGCCTGTTTGACAAGCCTGGACTGAGCTGCTCTGTGGCAGGCTCAGAGCCACAGGAAAGAGCTTTTGGGAAGTCCACCTGTCCCGGTGGGAGATCCTCCAAACACGGACAACCCAACCCTAAACATCAGGGCCAGTGATGTTTCCCCCAGGCTGCCCTGGGGTGGGTGGGCCCCATGGAACAGGAAGGGGTCACACCACTGGGATGGGGACAGCCTGGCACCGAGGCAGGGACAGGCTGGGCCAGGCCTGCAGGGGGGAAAACAGCCCTGGCTTGGCTCGGGCAGAAAGGACGTGTTGTTGACAAGAAGTCATTTTTTGGCAAAAGAACGGAAAAGCTGATAAAAATATTCTTAAAAATTCGACTGGGAGAGGCCCACGTGCCAGAACAGAGGAGCAGCTGGGGCCAAATGGTTTAAAAAGCCCGATGCTCTCCCTGCTCCAGCATCCCTTGGGGGCAGGAGTGAGGGGGGCTGGCTGTGGCAGCTCCCACAGGGCTGAGAAGCAGGACCCTCCCCATTTGTGCAGGGCCTGGATAAAAGGCACATCCATGCCCTGGCTCACAGAGGAACTGTGTGGGAATAGGAGGGGATGGAGAGATGTCCTGGCTGTCCCCGGGGTGGCCAGGAGGGCACAGGGGACACGTGGGTACTCACAATGCTCCTCATCATCTTGTCCCCACCGCTGAAGGTCACGGCCAGCATGGAGGCACATTCCTCAGCATAGAAGGGCATGGAGCCCGTCTCATCCACAGCTCCTGGGAAAACGGGAAAGGCACCGACTGCATGAAACCTGTTCTGCTGCAACTGCTGCAATTTCAAGGTGTCGAGCCCCTAAGAGCCTCTCCTGCCAGATGTGCTCTTCCAGGGCCTGGGAGGTGGGCAGGGAAATCAGAACCAGGCCTGTATTTTCCCCACCTGGAAGATTACAATAAATAATCCCTCCCTGTGCTCGGTATCACGCAGATCTCCTGCCCCTCACGCAGCTTCTGCTCTGGAGAACGTGGATTACACACTTCTCCTCTAACACAAGTGATGGGAATGCTGCATTCCAGGTCACTCCCTGAACACGGCAGTGTCTGTCACAGCCTCGAGGGAGGCCTGGACACAGGCAGGAATTTCTCTGGCCTCCTCTGGCTCTGCAGGTCAGAAGCAAACTGCAGGCTTGGGGGCTGAAGCCCAGCACACCCCAGACACTGCCATGCTCGTTCCCAGACACTTTCCCACAGATTCCCACCATCCAGCCAGCTCCCAGACGGGCAGGTTCTGTGCTTTTGGGATGACCTCACTGCTCCAGGCTGGGGAGGGAGGAGAGGGAAGAGCCAGGCTCACCTATCGTGACAGTGTAGATGGAGTTGGCGTATCCGTCGTAGTTGCAGTTGTCACTGTGCTGGCCCCCGTTGCCGCTGGCCACCACGAAGATGCTCCCGAAGCCCCGGCGCCCCGCGATCACCCCGTGCTGCAGGGCAGCCTGCGGAGAGGGACAGGCCAGGGGGCTCTTCCCAGGTCCCTCCAGACTGACCCCAGTGGTTTCTGACCGCCGCCAGCCCAGCACGTGTGAGCAGGGCTGCCCACACTGAGCCACTGCCCCTCTGTGAGCGCCCAGCCCCACCGACACTGGGGCTGTGCCTTTGCTGAGGCACACCACACCACAGGCCCCTCCTGGAAGCACATCTCAGCCCAGACACCATCCCCACCTAGGGAAAGGACACGTCTGAGGGATGAGCAAGAACACAACCCCTCTGGAAGTGGCCGCCCTGCTCTCCCTCCCTGTGGCAGACGAAGGTACATCCTGCCCTCCTGACTGTGCTGTGGCACAGAGAGCTCTGCCCGTGCTCCGTGTCCCAGAGCTTGTTCCAGCTGTCTCTGCAGGCAGGAAGGGAATAAATTACCTTGCAGAACTGGAAACCATTTGTTATTTGAACGAAGGGCTCGGTTGTCAGCGCTGCTCCGAGGAGAGCAGGAACTGCTGAGATGTGGTTGGAAAAGCACACCAGAAGAGCAACTGGAGCACAACCACACCCCACTGCTGGTTGTGGGGCCCTTCGGTGACCCCTCCTGCAGCACAGGCAGGGTGGGTGTGTTTTGCAGCAGTTCTGCAGCACAGGAGCTCTGAGAAAGCCTCAATGGCCCGGGAAGGAGCAGCCTCAGCTCTGACTCTTCCCCCCTTATTTACTCCCAGCATCCAAAGGCACCATCCCTGCCTCGAGAACCATCCGAGCACAGGGAAAGCTCGGCCTCCCGAGCAGAGAGCACCCCGTGGGCTGCACAATCTGTCAGCACAACACCACGGGTTGCAGAAGAGCCTTTCCCTGCTGGAAGCAGCCTCTCCTTGGAAAGCTCACCCTGCCCTGCCCTGATCCTGCACGCTGCCCTCCCGCCGCAGCGCCGCCCCTCGCAGCCGCACGTGACAGGGAAGCCTCCGCTGGCACCCAGGGACACAAACAGACGTGCACAGTGTCACAGCAACGTCCCTCCCCGCCTGAACGGGCAGGGAAGAAGCCACAAGCCCTGGAGGCTCCCCCAGGGCTGGGTTTTACCTTCCCCAGTTGATGGGGGCCATCCACAGTCTTCCCGTCGTCATCGGGACCCCAGCTGCAAAGAGAGACACGGTGAGGTGACAGCCCCAGGAGTCACAGGCGGCTCTTCCTGCCATCACAGCCAGCTCCCAGCAGCCACGACTGGGATTGCAGAGCACTGCGCTTTCCCACCCATCAGGATGGCCCCTTGCTGCTGGGACATCGCTGTCGTGTTTGCACTGTGCCCCTGGGTCAGATTCCAGAGGACAAAATGCTTGATTTTTATTTAACAAGCGGCTTCTCACACATTCCAGTCCCCGTCACACGGCTCAGCCGGGGCTGCCTGGCCACAGTGGGGAGCAGAGTGCCCCCTCCAGCACGGCCAGCCCAGGGGATGTGCTGCAGCAGCACACAGAGGGAGATCTCACAACTGCAGAGCCCAGGATGGGTCTCCAGGAACAGGAATTTTGGTGCCTCAAGGCTAACTGCAGCCACAGGAGGGTGGGGGCTGCTGTGAGCACTCAGCCACGAGCCGTGAGGCAGCTCAGGGTCCCCTGGGGCTCACCTGCAGCTGTAGATGTCATTGATCTGATAGTGCTTGTTGAAGGCGATGGCCTCCATGCTGTCCGTGAGGGGCCCGTCCAGCACTCGGATCCCTGCAGGACAGAGGACGAGGAACTAACACAGTCACACGAGCTGCATAAGCTGCAAACAAACTCCTGGCTCGAGGCTGCCCTGCTGTGTTCACCCTGCAAGGCCAGCCCAGTTTTGGAGAGCTGAGGCCTGAGGCAGTGCCAGGATCTGGGGCAAACCCTCCTGTTCCCTGTGCTGTGGGTACAGGATGAGCTCATCCCTGCTTCTGCCAGCTGGGAGCCTCTGCCTGCTGTGCCCTGGGCAGGCCGTGACTGCCCCTGGCACCCCAGGGACTGTGGTGTGACCAGAACAGAGTCACATCCCAGCACTGCTGTCCCTGCCCTGCCAGGGACACATCCTGCAGGACACAGAGCCCTCGCCTCCCTCTGCAGAGCAGCTCAGCAGCTCTGGAGAGCTGGGGCACAGCACACATTGCCTGGCCTTGCAGGGGAGAGACACAGCGCTGGCCCTTGCCCCTGTCCATCCCACAGGGCAAAGCTGAGACCAGGGGCCAGCGCAGTGAGATTGGCCAAGATTTGCTGTCCCAAACGCAGCCTGGGCACGTCGTGGCACAACTGCCTGGCTCAGCCAGCACAGCACAGTTGCTCTGCCAAAACTTCGGCAGCCAGGGAAGCCAGAAACACTCTGGAAAAGCTGCCAGGAGCCAGTTCCTCTGGAGAGGCGCTCAGGCAGGCGCCAGGCCCTCCCTGCAGCAGCTCAACCAGCCCGAGCATGGCAGGGCTGACTCAGAGCCGCCCTGGCCCCGAGCTGTGTCCCACCCCAGGGATCCGTGTCCCACCCCAGGGAGCCATGTCCCACCCCAGGGATCCGGAGGCCGGGCCTGCCCCACGTACCCGCGATGCGGCTCCCGTAGGCGACTCCCACCGTGCAGAAGCTGTTGTTGGGCACGGCCGCGATCTCCCCGGCGCAGCGGGTGCCGTGGTGGTTCCCGTTCTCCTCGTCGGGGTGGGGCATAGGGTCAGGGTCGTTGGAGTTCAAGTCATAGCTGCCTTCTGGGCTCTGGGAACAGACCCACAGTCAGGACTGGGCTCTGCTCTCCTCAGTTTGGGAAAAGCATGAGTTAAGAGAATGCAACATGGGCTGAAACACAGGATGCAAGTCACGGGAACTGGGAGGCTGCTTCCTCACAGGGCTGCAGCTCAACACTGCTATCTGCTGCTGCGAGGAAGACCCCAACCAAGGCAGCTCCAGGCACTGCTGTGGGTCAGAAGGATGCCAGCAGCCTCCCATGGGCTGCACAAAGGCAGGTAACCCCGAAACCTGGGTGCAAAATCTCCCAGGAAAGGTTTGCTGCTGCCACTTTCCCTCCCGGCTGAGCCCAGGGTGATGGCGCGGGTTGGACTCTGAGCTCTTGCACACTCCTGTCACACTGCCCGGCCCCCAGCCTGCGCAGGCACTCACGTAGTTTGGCTGGATGTCCTTGATGGTGTGCTCCACGCCGTCGTCCACCACCACCACCGTCACCCCGTGCCCCGTCACGTTCCGCTCCCACACGCCCGTGACATTGATGTCCTTCCCGGGGCTCTTGCGGTTGTTCTGAGCACCAGAAGGGACAGAGAGGGGAGAGGGTCAGTGCTGAGGGACCTCCTGGCTGCACTGGATATCACGTGTGGGGCCGGGGCCAGCACGGGAAGGAGCCACAGGACAGTCAGGGGAGATGGTTTGAGGCTGACAGCAAGCAACAGCGAGTTGCTTGAGCCACAATGGGGCGGGCACAGAGTGCTCCAGCCAAACCCCTCTGCCCACCCCAGTGCCACCAGTGCACAACCAGCTGCAGGAGTTGCTTCCTGCCGTTATCACAGCAAGCACGTGGCAGGCAGGGGATACCTCGGTGAGCTCTCTTCCCACCAAAGAACAGAAAGAGGCTGTTCTGCCTCCCGCACGACAGCTCGCCCGTGGCCACACGAACAGCCCGAGCCTGCGAGCACAGCAGGAAAACCACTCACCAGGTGCCACTGCTGGGGGTATTTGGGATCGTTAAAGTGCAGGCTGCGCTTGGAGCGCTTCAGAAGCTTCTGTTCCGAGTGCCACCGCACGCTGTCGTGCTGTGCAAACAAAGTGTCCACCGACCTCCTTATTGCTTCGTGCTCAGCCGCCGCCTGGCCATCGGGCTGGTAGGCAAAGAGGTAATGGCCCTTGAGCTCCCCGACACGGCCCATGTTCACCAGCCCCGCAGTCTGGGCCAGCTCCTCTGCCCGCTGCTCCAGCTCCTCCTCGGGGGCATCCAAGCTGACCGCCCACGTCAGCTTCCCGTGGCGGCCCTCAGTGTCCGGAGCACGCTGCCCACTGCAGGCCGGTCCGGCGGGCGAGGCCAGGGGGATCCAGGCAGCGCTCAGCCAAAGGCACGTGTGGATGCAGAGCGTGGCCTCCATCCCTGCACTCCATAGCGGCGCTCCCCGCCTCCAATGCGGCATCAGACAGGCGGGCTGCAACAGCACACGGGAAGCTGGTGAGAACTCCTCCCGATCCACGCGATGGCCAGGATCTCACCTGAAGGTCCCGCAGAGCCCCACGGGGCTTGCCACCAACCCGCTGCGCAGCAGATCCCCTTCCCGGGAAACCCCAGCCGAGGCTGCTCCTTCCCAGCGGTTCAGAGCTGGAGGCACACCCAGGCTGGGCAGGGATCGATCCCAACCCTGCCCTGCCTGCTGGGTGGCAGCCCCGGGCCAGGAAACACCGCGCTGGGCTGGCAGGAGAAACCACTTCCCCCTCTCGCCTCTGATAAGAAACTGGTAAGAAACTCTCGATGCGCTGCTCCCCAGAACAAACACCACGGGCAACGCCATGCTCCGTGGGCAGCCGAGAGCCGGTTCCTCTTCTGCAGGAGCCCCACCGAACTCGTTCCTCACCTGCCCTACGGCCGGAGGAACCTGCTTTTCCCTGGAATAGGCGGAAATCACCGCCGAGCCCCGGTTCAGCCCGCATTCATAAGCCGCGGCAGCGCAGAGCGGGGAAAACACCTCCCGAGACGCGGCTCCCTCGGACGTGCCCGGAGCTGGGCACCCCCGGCCCTTTTCCTGCCTCGATCCGGTCCATTCCCCTCTGATACAACTCATCAGCTGCGGCTGCTGCTGGACACCGAGCTCCAGGCTTCTCTCCCTCAAACTCGGGCTTTCAAGCGCCCCTCGACGCACGCCGGGAGCGGCACCGCGCAGCGCCCCGGGGCACCCCGGCGCTCCCCGCTCCGCCGGGCACCGGCGCCAGGGACACTGCGG
>VYXD01001452.1:1243-54166 GCA_013397195.1 Hylia prasina
TGTATCCTGGTCTGTGGATGCGCATTATCCCATGTATTTATTTGCAGGAGAAACTCCCTTATTACTGTTGGAGAACAAGTGTATAAAATACAGCTTTTTTTTGTTTGTTTGTTTCCTAAAAAAAAATTGGGCAAATTTGAACTCATCGTAGTTTGTGTCATTCAAATCCTCCTCCTCATCATCTGCTGTTTAGTTCTTCATCTGGCCACCCGGCGGGGCATGCCGGTCATCCAGAGTTGTTGGCATTGCAGCAGGGCTGATACCAGAGCGGGTGGTGAAACCCGCGGCTCCACAGCCCAGCCCCGGCACCTAGCCCAGGGGCACAGGCATGGCCAGGAACGGCTGCTGCTGCTTCTTCTTGTTCATGATGGTGGTGGTGGCAAAGCGAGACCGGAGCAGGGACCGGAGCAGAGCCAGGAGAGGCGGCTGGGCNGCAAAGCGAGCCCGGAGCAGGGACCGGAGCAGAGCCGGGAGAGGCGGCTGGGCAGGCGGTGGTGGAAGCGGCAGCAGGAACTAATTCCCTTCCCCAAGCAGCAGCTCCGACCGTCCTCCAAAGCCTAGAGAGAGCTAGCAGCTGCCCCAGCCCTGTGCTTTACTTGCCCAATTCTCATGGTATCTCTGCCCCTCAGAGAGAAACCCCCAGATAAGAGAAATGCAACCAGATGCCCTCCTCCCCTGAGCCTGGCCACTTGGTTTTTCTGAAGTACCCAGTCGTTAGTGTTTCCCAGCAGTTTATGGGAAAAAAATTCTATAAGTAAAAAGCAACAAAAGGAAAGAAACATAACCCCCAACACCAGCAAAACAGATAATTTATCAGTACACAGTGCAAACAGGCTTTTAAAAATGAACAGAGAAAACATACTCCTGGGAAGCCTCGGCCCACTGAAAAAAATGCATGATTATGAAAAAGAGCAGAAATTGCTTCTCACATCCATTTAAAGGTGTTCAGGCCCAGATACATCAAAACATGCAGGCTTTACTCCATTTTAATTCAGCAACATCCCAAAGGCAGGCCAGATTGAGGCACATGCTCACCATCCAGGCTTTTGCTTTCCTGTGCCTGAACAATATAAAAATAAGCCAGTGCTAAGGACCTTTTGGAAACCTAGCATTCTTTCTCATCCTGCACTTCTACTGTAGCCAGCTTGGCTCAGCTACTTTCCCTAAAATAAGTAGGGAGAACTGACAGTGAGAGGAAGATCCTGCAGGAGCAGGCAAAGGCACAACTCTGGCTTCCTGGGCTGCCCTGTGTTGGGACAGGGGTTTACCCTGCTCAGGCCTCCCTTCAAAGCACTTTTTGAGACAATCTGTCAGCCCAGTTTAACACACCGCAAGGATCAGGGGAGATCCCATCTCAGCACCTCTGAAAAGCCAAGCTCTAGGTCAGCACACAAGTCCTCCAGACTGTTTGGAAATACAAAATTCAGTCTTTGATGGTTTTATATGGAACAGGCAATTCTGCAATCAATAAAAAACCAAACCAAACCAAGCCGTGAGTCCCCATCAAAAGTGCTTTCACTAACACACATCTCTGCCTTACTCAATGTCCTAGAGTGACTTTATGATGCTTGTATCCCCAGTCATCTGTTCTGTTTATGCTGGATACTAAATTTTACACCTTTAAGACACAGCAAGCTGAGCACACCCCATGAAAAGGACTTTCTGAATTCACCGTCTCTTCAGAACAGTGAGAGGGTTTATTATTTGGTATTGTTAATTTTTTTGTTTGTGGGTGCTTTGCTTGTTAAATAAACAGGATTTTTCTACTTTTTTCCAAGGAAATATTTTCCTGAACCAGTTGGGGGCATTTGCCCTAAACCAGGACACCCACCCTGACTAGTAAACGGCATGTGCAGCCCATGGCCGCCTTTGGAAGAGTTCAAGGGATCCTGAAGAGACCAAAACAGCAGCAATTTTGGCAAGAACACGTGCAGCACACATGGCAAGTGAAAAGGGATAAATCTAAGTACCACAACCCAAACACAACTATTTGTGAGCCCACTTGCCCTTAATAAAGAAGGAAGGGTGAGAAGTTGTTCTGGGAGTCCTCTTGGCTCCCCTGGTGTGACATGCATGAGGTCTGGCTACAACCAGCACTGAACTCCATCTTGGCTATTTAGCTTCTGTACATTGGCAATGATCCCCTGGGGAGCTGAAGAAAGCCCTACAGAAGTGCCTCCCTTGTGAAGGTGGAGCCTGGCTCAGGGCAGACCGAGGGGTGCACACAAGCCTCTGGAGTGGGAGGGCGAGCCCAGGTGTCCCAGGATGGCGTAACAGTGAGCCCCCTCAGTGACTCAGTATCCCTGAACTCAGGCCCTTCTCTCCTTCAGGCAACACCTGTTTGACATGAGCACCTGAATCAGGTGTCCCAGGACTTTCTTTTCTGAAACTCATAAACAAATTTGGAAACAGTAAATTGCGAAAGCTTGCACTTGAGACAGGTGCCCTTTCCACAGGTAGAGCACAGCTCCATGCTCTCAATTCCCTGTGGTATCCTCTGTACTGCCATACCTCCTACAGTGGGATGAAAAGCCCATCCACTGCTGCCACCATCAGTGTTGCTGCTGCAGCCCACACAGGAGTGATGTGCACAAAAGAAGAAAATTTAGGTGTGTGAGTTTGTGGGACACCCGTGTGGACTGTTCAGCTTGGGCTCAGGTGTCTCTATCATGATGAAGCACATGTACTATAGGGGTGGGTCTTCCAGATATCTACCACATATTTGACACCAGATATTTAACCAGCCACCAAAATCCCAAGGGATTCTGACTTAAAGGTTTTAAAACCTCTTCTCTTCCCTGTTGCCCAAACGTGGTCAGAAGGTCTGAGCATCACTCTCCAAGCAGAACAAGCTGGTGAGAACCTGGCTGCATGGCTCACTTTCTTACTATCCCAAACATGCAGGTACTTCCTTCTACTTCAGTTGAACTGGCCATCAAGGTTAGCTACAAGGGAACAATCTTGGTGCTGCCTGACCTGTGCCTTAACATGAGATTGGTCAGGGCACTTTTCTGTTCAACTCAAGTAGAAGCTATTTGATGATTTCATTATTATTAATCCTATTTTGCCTCTTGCTATAATATCCTGTGGGAAAAAAAAATAAAAAAAAGAACAGCATGGCTGGCTTTGATATTCTAAGTATTACAGGATCTGTAAGCAAATCAATACAGAAGGATCCCTTCAGTGCAGTCACTGAGCGCAGTGTTGTGTCTCCTACACTGGCAAACTCTGTTCTGGGCATCAGGACTGGAGAAAAAGTGGGCAACAGCAAATGTAGAGAGTGACAGAAATACACCTTTCCTCCCTCTCCCACCTCTGGGAATGACCCTTCAGTTCCCAGGGAGCTCCTCAGCTCTCCCAGTCAGGCTCCCGCTGCATCCACTTCATGCATTTGTCCGTTTGGTGCTCTCTCCTCTTTGTTTATTGGCAAAAACAATCTCCTCCTTTACATGATCTTGGAGCTAATATCTCTCTTACTGATCAGGACTTCCAGCAGCCTCAGCTTGGCCTTAACCTGCTTGTATTCATTGTACTCTTCAGCCATGGGAGTGCGGTCTTCTTTCTGCACATTCCTAGTGGGAGTGAAAGCAGACCATGAAGATTTTCTGTAACAAGAAGCCTCCCTCAGCAGCCTCCCTCTGTCCACCAACAAGACCTAAGAAGCAGCTCCTCTCCTCCCTCCACTCCTGATCAGGGAACAAGACCAAAACATTGATGCTTTGAGAGTTAAAAAAACCACAAAACAACCCAACGAAAAAGGGGCAAACAAGCTGCTCCGACAAAGTGTGGGATGCTTGTGAGCTGAGGCTGAGCACAACCTCAGAGTTCCAAATGCAATATCCTACTTGACACATGCCCTGCTTCTCTGAAATCACTAGCTGTGCAAAACAGCTGGAAAGCACTTCAGGAGCCATCTGAGTGTCAGCTTGTGAGCCTGGCAAAATAAAATACAGCCTCCCCTGGCTTGGCACCACAGCAGTTACATGAACAGGCACACTTGTGAAAAGAAAGATGGTATTGATCAGATTGCTCTTGGCTTACAGGAAAATTTTAAGTTTTCAGTGATTTTACAAAAGCCCCTAAGGATGATTGATGGCTGGTGGCAAGAAACACACCAGATAATTTAAGAGTGTAAATATATGAAAACATTCTATCAGCTCATCAATGAGGGAGATTTTCTTAAAACAATAAAACCAGTTACACTAAAGCAGAAATACTTGATAAAACTAATGTCTGAATACCTCACGGACAAGCAAGAATAAGACAGAAACCACTAGGGAAAAAACTAGTTATTTTAACACTGAATAACTCTTCCACCATTCTGAATGCCGGTAAAGCAATGATAATGATTGTGAAGAAGAAATAGGTAATACTGAATTCAGGTAACTGCATATTTGGAGATCTCTGTAGATGAAAAACAGCTTAAAAGTAGCTGAAGAACAGAGAGGCAGATGAGAAATTGTTACCTTCCATTTTGTCGGAAAAAGTTATCTTCAAAGTCTCTCAATTTTTTTCTGATTCTCTTTTTCTCTTCCCTGACTTCTTGGAGCTGCTCTAACAGTTCAGGGCTGTTGGGTTTAAAGACAAATGAGATTATCCATACATATGCAATAAAAACAGGAAACATACAGTAAGCCTACAGATATTTAGTTGTACATATGCCAAGTAATGGAGCTGCTCCTGCAAGGAGCTCTGGCAGCCTCACATAACTTGAAACAAAAAGCTTTGTGAATTTAGTTCAGCAAAATGATCATAGTCTTAAGCAGCAGCCTCTAAGGAGGTCAAGTGTGCACGTCACAATTTACCACTAATTTCTATGAAACTTATCTCCCGCAGATGGGTCTGGGTTTGGTGACTTTTATAGGACCAAATTCAACAGTCACAACTTAGGGCTACCACCCACATGTGTCTGCACCACACTTGAAACTAGCAAAGCTAGTTCCACTTGACCTCTCCAAAACATAAAATACCTTCTGAAGTGCAGGGTTTTCATGATAAAGGCTTGCCACTGGTGCAGTTACTATATAGTGATGGAATCCAAAGGTGCATAAGCTAAGTATCAGTATCAGAACAAGGTAGTTTCTTCCCAAACCCTTTCCTATGAGGGTCTATTGCATTTAAAAATGAAACATGAAAATTTCTGGCTCAGATCATAAATAGAAAAAAACCCTAGACACTTTTCTGACAAATAAAATGCTATCTTAGCAAGAAATAACTTTTTGCAGTTCCCTGTGAATTCAACATACATGGATGCTTCATGGAGATTTGAAAGCCCCATATCCTGACTGCTCCTAGATGGCATCTTATCATCCAATGGGGAAACAAAGCCGTCAGCATCATCTTCTAGTTGATCCAAGAAGCTGCGCACACTGAAATCTGTTTTTATGGTAATTGTGAGATCTGGCTTCACACTGCTGTCCTCCTCAGACCCCTCCTCTTCTTCCTACAGGGACAGAGCACCCCCAAAACAAGACAGGTTATTGCTTCCCTTCTCAGGAACAGGCTCCTCCTCTCACCACATGCACTCGGGAACAAGAAGTGGAAAGGCAGAGCAAACACTTCAATTGCCAAGCAATACACAGGACACCAGAAGACCATCAGTAAGACATCCTAGAACCAAAGCATGACAGAGAAATTGCCACCACAAACTCAGATTGGTTAAGGAGACCTAGAGCAACACAACTGAGTGAAAAAAAAACATACCTGGGGTTCAGAGCAATCTGTTGCTTTGTTTAGTTTTTGTATTCTGATATAAATGAGCCCATTTACAGCTGTTATGCATATTGTCCAAAGCACACCAGCCATCCTCTGCATTTCCCTGCAAACATTTCCCAGCACAGAGACTGCCAGGTTAAAATGTGGAATTTTCTCTCGAAAGATGCAGCTCAACAGCTCTCTCTAATGGCTGAATTCAAGACCTCAAATACTCATACAGTGATACCAGTGAGCTCAGATGAGTCTTACAATTACCCAAATGTGGGATATGATTGCCTGTAAAAGGACTGCTGCTTCTAACATGTTTAAACATCAGCTCTGACCATTTTGCTGGAATATACTAAAAACAGGACTGGAAACTCTGCACAGTGCAATTTCCCATTTCCTCCATGTACAGTGATGAACTGGTTGTGTTCCAATTTTTTTTACAAAATTTATAGGCATGAGATTTGAAAGTCCCTGCTGTATTCACCAATTCACTGTGCTCTCAAAAGTAGGGCTTGTCCTGTGACGCTGTCCAGAAATAATTTTAATTATCAGGGAACGAGGCCCACTCTCTTATGTACAGAGACATTTCTAGAAGGCAGTTTTCAACCTTAATATAAAGAATGAGGCCACTTAAAAGTGGCCAATGCCAGCATGGATAGTAAATCTCTCAAATGTGTATGTGTGTGTAAATATATTTATTTTACAGCCATGTAACTCTAGCCAGGAAGGATCTAAGCACATGGGTATCTTTAAAAGCTTTTGGGGGCTAATATCACTGGTCTTCAAGACAAAAATATATTGTAGCACCTGGATCAAAAGCAGACATTTTCTTGATTTTTTTAATGCAATTCCTTGTGAATAATTCAATTATTCCTAAGAGACTGCTCCCATATTTCAAGCAAAAAGGGAGAAGGTAACACCAGGACCTGGCTTAGTGCCATTAAACCTGCAAAGTCAGTGATGTATAAATGCATACATTTAAATTAAATTACAGTTTGCCCAGAGTTTTCTTTTTAAGTTAAAGCTCTAGGGCATGATGCTGCATTGCAAAGCCACAGGCTGAGAATTACAACCCAGACTGAGGCTGGAGGGTGAAAGAAACATTATCTGGGAAGAAGTTTTGAGTAGCAATAATAACAAAAGATATAGAGAAGTTTGAATGCATCTTAGGAAAATCTGCGGGGAACTTGTGGAAGTTGAAGCAATGTTTAGCACATGATTAGACAAGACCCATTTCTCCAGATATCAATTGTACAGTTTAAACAGAAAGCACAAACCAGCAGCCATGTACTGTTCTTAAACCCTACCAACAACTCCAAGCTGAACTGGGGAGGGGAGACTATTCTTCACTGCCATTTCCCTGTCCCCAGGCATGCCACCCTGCCCAGACTGGGAAGGGCTGCAGCAGGAGAACACAGATTCTGCCATGGCGTGGAGGAGGATTTGCTAAGTTAGTCTAAGCAGTAAAAGCAGCACACTTTGCTTTAGAGGAATCTCTCTAGCAACAAAGGAGAAGCTCCCATGCCCTTTTCTGGGACAGCTCCTGGAAAGAAAGCAAAAGGACAATTTCCATAATCAGTGTGACAAAGCTGTTCCTCAGGACAGATGCAAGGTGGTCTCCTCAAAGACAGCTAAGAGCCTGTCTTGCCTCACTGCAGACACCAGCACACTGCCCAAGCCAGCAAGCAGCTCAGGAGCCAGCCTCCTGCCACACGATGCCACAGGGGGAAAAGAAAGGGGCAGAAATTGCATTTAGACCTCAGAGCCAAGACACTGCATCTGGTTGTCACAAGACCTCTGAAATAATTTTGCTCTTAAATACAAAGGAGCAAATGAAAAGGATTCTTAGCCAGAGCTCCAACAGAAAAAGCCCTCTAAGGCCTTCTCTTTAAAAGGTCTCACAGAGGAACCTCACTTTAAACCTGCAGCAACATTTACACCTTGAACCAGAATGATCTTCATACACAAGATTAATTTAGCATGCACCTGCTTGGATTGTTAGGCAATCATGAGGCATTCCAGAGTTACCAATGTCAAATCCCCAGAGTATCCTCTCATCAGCACTCCCACAAAGCAAGAATCTCAATGGTTTTTTAAACACAACATTCAAGATACTGTACCAAAATGTTTGGAAAAGTCACCTCAAAACACCTTTCAAGTTTTTAGTCAACTCTCCCAAATGCTTCAAGAAAAACTCACCCAAAACCACACAAATACTAATGTTGTCAGGGGCTTGTCAAATATTTCCCTGCCCATAGTGGACCTCAGCAGGAGCTAAGTTTTGAGACCTTTTGCTAATTTCCTCTCTTTACTTCTGAGTGTAGTTCAGTACGACGCTGCCAGATGCAGCTTGACAGAGCCCCATTTAAGTGTTAACAGGCACATCATGTTAACAGGCTCTCATCCTGATCTTCTGCCAGAAACCTCTCCAGGTTTGTGTTCTCTGCAAGACACTGCTGAACTGGTTTGGTGCTGCCCTGGCATAGCACCAGCCTGTGCTGGCCATCAGAGATCACCATAATTGACAGCTCTGAGTTCTCACACTGGGTGCAAACAGAGGAGGATTAAAAAAAGGACATACTAAAAGAAAAAAAAACAGAAGCAAACAAACACACTCCCCACCAGACTGGTACTGCAGATCTGATCCAGAGGTTATCTAGAAAATACTAAGAAGCTCAGTGATCATTAACCAGCTTCCAAACAGCAGCTTAACATCTTCAGACTGCAATCTGGTATTAAAGAATATGTGCTTCAAATAGTCCATTAATATACAATCTACTGGACTCAAATCACCTCTGATCTCTAAGTCTGCAGTATTTACATTTAACCAAGCTCTAGCTGGATAACAGAAATATGACCCAAATGTGTTGAAGCACTTGTCTCCCTTGTCACACTGCAAGGGCACAGAAAGCAAGCCAGGGCCCAGCTCCACACTACATGTCTTGGTCTGTTGTTGGACTGTATTCCTCAGGGGAAGGCCCAGTATTGAAGCAATCTTCCCCACCCTGAATTACTACTCCACAGCAGCACAAGAAGAAACATAACAATCCTGCCATCCAAATCTGACCAAGTATCAACTAGCAGAACCAACCTGTTCTTACTTCCACCCTCATAAAGTTAAAACCACCCTGCACAAAGTGGTGAAAAAAAGCCTGGATAAAATAAGTGGAGGGGAGCAGGTAAGGATCCCGTAAGTGCCCCGGCTGGCTCCACGTGCAAGGGTTAGTTTTGTGAGAGCTCATTCCTGCCACAGTGCTGTGTGCAAGCCACTGAGCTTGGGAGTGAGAGAAACTACTGCAAAACAAGTGAGTGTCTTTTAAAAGAAAGGAGGAAAGCAAGGAAGAAAGCAAGGTACAGGGGTAACTGTGATTTTTTAAATTTTTTTTTTAAGCAAAATAAAAATACATTATGTGCAGATGGAGGGGAAAGGAGAAGGACAGGAAAGAATGCAAAGCCAAGGAAACACTGTAGTCTTATCTACAACAAGGGAAGAATTTGATCAGAATTGGCGAGGCTTAAAGCAGCTACTGATTTTTCAGGAGGACACTGCAAAAAAATCAACACTGATGAAAAAAAAAAAATCAATCAACCATGCTGCTTCATTGGTATAAGGGGAAAGTTGATGCAAACGGAGCAATTAGTTAGCAGCTGGAGGTCTTCACCTTTATCTCCTTGAAGAAGGAAGCTGTTTCGCCCTCGATAATTGGCTGCAGCAAAGGGCTTCTCCGCTTGCTGGAGGGGGAACCCTGTGACAGGTGTTAACAAGTATGTTATATTGTGAACCCCTTTCTCCTCCACCACCTGCTCTCAGCTCATTCTCACCCACACATTCACTCTCAGCTCATCACTGGACCACCAGGAGAAATATCTTTCTCAAAGAAGAAAAATAGGCCTGGCAAACCCCCTGAACCTCGGGCTGTTTTCTCTCAGGATGTTGCTTAGCAAAGGACACCACTGCCAATCTGCTTTTAAAAAGAAACTTGGATAATTATTAGCTGGGTAGTGACTAACAAGGCAAAGGCTGCAAGAAAATAATTCCCAGCCTGAGGCCCATATACACACAGAACATTTGGCTGGCTCTCCAGAGCTACAGGGTCAGCTCAGCCAGGCTCTCCAGATTTGCCTTCCAGGAGCCTGATTTCCCACTGAAGTACCTATTGATGTAGAGATGGATTTTCAAATGTATCCTGTCCCTCTGTGAACCTGTCACTGTTCTCACTCAGAAGACTGGGGAAAAAAAACAAAACAGTCTCATCTCTCCTGTGCTAGCCTCTGTGGATTTTCAGTCTTGTGTCTGAACAGGACCTGGGACTTCTTTGACAGCTTTGCGTTAAACTGCCCATGCACACCCATGCAGCTTCCTCCTCGATTGCCAGCACTGTCTTCACAGCACACATTTTGGGGACTATTTGGCATATTCCACCAGGAACAGCTTTTTATTTTGTTCTAAATGCAGGACCACGAACACCTCCTGGTATTTGCAGGAAAAAAGCCCCACTCCTCAGTGATACTGCACTGGGTAATGCTGTTCCAGCCCATTCACTTCACTGGCCATCTAGGGAAAGTGGGCAGGACACGAGCACTGCTCAGGGAAAGTAAAAAAACGTTCATACATGACTGACAGAGTAAACAGGAACTTTGATAAAAGAATTCTCTTTCCCTAGACACAGGCTTGAAGTATTCTGTGTGGGTTTTTTCAGATTAATTAATCTTTAAAAACTGGACTACACAAGTCTAAAATTAAAGACAGTGAATTTTCTCCCTAGAACGGTGTACTGGGTTCCTTGCTGGTGGCAAAGCACCACCTTGAAAGAGAGAATATCCACCACTTAGAGGACCTCTTTAATACAAATTAAGTGTGAGAAGACTGAGGGCCCTTTCTCTCAGCCAAGGAGACGCCTGGCATCTATCTCCTGTGGGATCTACTCAAGTCTGTGTTCCTGTGCACAGGAACGCTGTACACACAGCCCTGTGGAAATAAGCAGCATGGTAGACCTACAGCTCAGCGTGGGTTGGTATGGAAAAGGAAGTGAGGCTGTAGCCAGAGGATGGATGAAATAACAGCAGCAGCCCAATGGAAAGAGAAGAAACAATACAAGGTGAGATGTGCTCCATGGCTCACAGGTGGGCACTAAAGTCCCATGACCAGCTTTGCCCAACTTCAGTATGAAGTGTGTCACTGATTCACTCATTTGCTTGATCTTTGAGTGGTAAGGGAGGTTGGGACTTAGTGATTGTGTTGTATGCAAAAGTGTGGTGATTCCTGCTTCCTCAGCTTAAAACCAAATAAAAAGCCCACAAAATAATGCTCTACTCACAATAATAGGGATGGTGTTGGCTCTGGAGAGGATTTGCTTGACCAAGCGATACCTGTCATACAACGGCTTCATCACCTGACGTTCATTTTTGGTAACCTGAAAAGGAAAAAGAGGGGACATCCATGAAGCCTGCAACTCCACTCTAGAACTCATATGCCTGTGATCACCTTCAGTCTGAGGAGCTTGAAGAGACTTGCACAGGGATGACTGGAATGCAGCATTAGCCCTGAAACTCTTGTCCATCAGAGCATTGCCTGTGACTGGTGCCAGCTGAAGCTGTGTGTGGGATGTCTGGTAAAGGGGCTGTAAGAGACAGGTGATTTAAATGACCAACTAGATCAGATGTCCACAGCACAAAATGACCTGTGGAGGCAGCACTCTGTGCTTGCAGTCACGTATGCCACTGTAAGCATAAGATGAGCTTTTGCATCCTTGTTCTTGTGGCCAGCCCTCAATAGCTGTGTTCATGACCCATGAAAAGAAAGCAGCTGCACTGACTGGATGTTGCAATGTGAGGAGATTTCCCTTGAGTACAGTAAACCACCGATTTCACAAAAGCTGACTTTCTGGCTTTGCTATTCCTCCTAATTTCCTGTACAAACCAGCAATTTTTCCTCTTTTTAGCTCCCTAACCTTGCCCTCCATCCCTCCTCGCAGCCACTTTGCTGGGAAGGATTCACTGCAATGCTCAGAAGGGATGAAGGTGCCAGGGCAGTTCAGCATAGAGAAGAGACAATAGTGCTGTGATGTCCACCTCAGGTGTTCCTTCTATTGCTCTGTCCTTAACTTCACTGCTCCTTACTGCTTGTTGTGCTCCCTCCTCAGTTTGTGAGCATTAAAAACTGAGTGTGTTCATTTCTGGTTTTCTTTCAGATTCAAGGTGGGTTTTATTTCTTCAGTTTTTTCTAACAGCACATTAGAAAACAAACAAAATCCTCAGCATAACCTCATCATCATTCAGCACTGTCTGACCCACATCCTATAAGTGTCCTTCCATTAGACCTGTTGTCTAACTTTAGATTATAAAGCTCTTATGAGGAAGCTTTAACTGATGTCATGCCTTTCTGCTTGCTGCTAATCACTAGAGCACCTGAAGAACTGCCATATAAAAATCATCATCAATAGCGTAACCCCTAGGGAGCTTTGTGCAGTCTCTCTACAACAGAAACAGGAGAAAAGAAAATACAGCTTGAGACAGGGAGGCAGTTTTAAACTGCCTTTTATTTTGTCTGCAGTTGACTTGGACTGGCATAATCTTTCTGAAGTTTTTACATCCTCCCTCCAGAGAAAGAGACGGTTTTGGCTTGTGAAGAGCAGAAAGGCTGTCAGTATTGCCAGGAGTGGGATGGCAGGGATGAACTCTAAGAATCTGGAGGTAGCATCCATCTTCCTCTTGGTAACCAAGCCTATGTTTCCTATATTGGGGGCAGGAGGGAGGAAAAGGAGGAAGATCTTTATTCCTTCCCTGGTTCAGTGCAAGTATCCCCAGGCCTGATAAGGGGCATACAGATGGGCAGTCTGAGCTCTGGGGGCCGAATGTCCCACAACCCCAAAGCATAGCAGGGCTCCAATTCCTGACAGCCTCAAGCTGCCTGTTCACTGAGTAAGCAGCTCACATGGATTAGAGGGATATGAGCAGCCTCAAACAATTCACCCAGTCCTCTTTGTGTTGAGTTTTGTGCTGATGTGCCTGCACTCAACTGCACTGGCTAGCAAGTTGCCTCCAGCTTTGGACATTTCTCTGTAACCCATCTGGAATACAACTAGAGAAACTGGGTAACCTAAATATATATATAGTATTATTCCTAGCTTTACAAGATTAGCAGTTTGTGGAACAGGAGGTTTAGCACTACTGCTGGCTCAGACAGTCTGTTACTTAAAAAACCCCCAAGACTATGATGAGGCTTATGTTGAGGCTGAGAATCAAACCTTCAATTAACAAATTCGAAGTTGATTAACAGCACTGTTCTGTACAGAAAAATAAACATAAACCTTGGAATGAGCACAAAGTCCTTAGGTATGTTGAAGAATGGAAAAATTAAACAACATCCTTCAGTGTCTGACTATCAGTGTGGAGGAGCAACACAGAGAATTAATATAGGTGCTGGAAGTTAAGTGTATGGAGTCTGAGCCTGTCCTGCAGCTCATTTACACCAGCAAACTTTACAGAAAGGATATTCTGAAAGTAAATGTTTAGCAGATGGGCACACTGTCTCATAGGTTAAACATACGTAAGACCAGTAAAACCTGAGTATATTTTGGGAGAACATCAAAATGCAAAGAGACTGTTTGAATAATAGAGCCTTTGACACAACTCTGGGGCACACTTCACATGGCAAAAGAGCAGCAGCTGAGAACAGACCATTGCTTGCATTGTTAGAGCAGCTCAAGAATTTCTGCAGAGACAGACTTTTGGCTTAACTAAAACAGTTCAGTTCCACCTCTGCAGGTTCATCTATCACTGGTGCAGAAAGACCCAGTTGCACAATAAATCTGAGCTCCATTGTTTTTCTTGTTTAGTTAAATGTCTTTAAGGAAAGAAAAAACTTGGCTGAACTATCCCTATTCTCCTCAAGCTCTCAGTACTTTTCCACTGCTGCACTGCCAGGAGCTGGGAACAGCAGAAGCTGATCAGTCTTCCTTGCCATGCAGTTCAGTGTTGCTAGGTATAGACAGCTTACTTAAAAATAAAACAAATTATAAAGCAGTTGTATAAATGAAGCATTGGAAAAGGTAGGTGGAAATAAAAGTATGCTGACAAGATAGGCTCTGGGCTTGTTATCTTTTAGAACAGATTGAAGTGAGTTCACTTCAGTAAGATGCCAACTGTTGATTTATATAATTGTAAAAGCAGCAAAAAAATACTTGGCCTCAGAGAACACAGGGAAGGTTAAGTGGATTCCCTTGTGCTGCCTTTTTTCTATTTTGCACAAGAATAAATTTGCCTGTCCACTCATGCCATTCTCAATTGCTAATACAGCTGTGACTGTACAATATTAGCACTCCATGAAGGCTTTTAAATAAATTAGTGAGACTTTTTAAAACAATGAGTAAAGAAAGACATAATTCGGAAGGAACAGATCAGGAATTCCGTGCAGCAGCAGAATGACAGATTTGTGAACTGCACCAATCAAGTACTCCTTATAAGCAGTAATTTGCTGCTCCCAAGCTACTGCTCAGGGGATTAGCAGCACTCTGAAATTAAGTCACTTTACCTATACAGCTGGTCACAAAGATTATAATGTCATCAGTGAAAGAGAAGGAGGGACTCATAAAAAGCCAATTTCATGGCCTGGAAGCCACTGTGTTTCTGCCACAGCAGGGATCAAAAGGAGACAAAACTTAATTCTCTGTCTTCACAAATAAGTTGCCCTTGTTAAGATGAAATGTGCAAGAAACCTTATACCACTGATACCAGAAAACTGCAAATTTCCTGACTGAATGGGGGACCATGCACAACTACTCCCATGCAGACTGTCCACTGGGCCACAAATTGGATGTCTGTGGAACCTGATGAGCACAATGTCAAAATAATACCCACTCAGGCTGTAAGCTCTGTCCTGCAGGTGTCTGTCCAGTCCAGTGCTGTGTGAGGACATCACCCTGCCTGGAACAGACTCCTCAGCAGCTGCAGAAGTGGAGGATCAGGGAAGTGGATTAGAAAGTGCACGTGTGGTTTGAAGAGCAAGAAGTTCTAGTGACCTGACATCAGAGTGGCATATTAGGGGCATCATTTACCACAGACAAAGACATAGAAAGATGTACTTTGAAAAAAAAATATCTGCAGTACATACCGGTCTGCCATGAATGCCTTCATAATACAGCAAAGCTTTCTGAAGAGCCACTTTTTCAGCTGCTATCTGATCTCGTGTCATGTCCTATGAAAAGTGGCACAGAGAGAGGGAAAGGGAGTAAGAAAAAAAGTCAGATTCCTGAACTCAAAAAATACTTATCTGTGCCGTAACGAAAATCATGACATACCGTTATTATGTTTTGAAGATTCATTTCTACCTTCCAGTTCTCTTTTCCCAGCTATATTGCCAAAGAGACTTAATGTGAGTAGAACCCTATGCTCAATGCAGGCAGATTAAACACACAAACTTTGCATATGAAGGTATTTTATGTACCTAAAGCGGATTTACAGATTGTAAGTGTGCTTTGAAAAAATAATACTATGCAACTTTTAATGATGGTGACTTTTTTCAGTTAAGCTCTGAAATGTAAATTCTTATAACAGAACACATGTCCTTTCTTTTTCCCCAGATCTGAGACAAATTCCAGTACCTCTTGTAAAGCTTTGCTTTGACTGTCACAAATACACTTTACCAAGAACTGAAGTGCAGTCAGATTGTCTCTTTCTGCCAATTCTGCTATGGAGTGAAAAGCTGTAGCAGACAAGAGGGGACAAAGCCAAAAAGAAATAGGGAAGAGAGTTAGAGAAGACTTCTCTAACTAAGTTGGCCAAAATTCCCCCACTGAATTTTGCCTAACACCAAGACTTGTCTCCCTATCACAGCACCAAATACTATCACAGTTCCACTGTAAGTGGCCAGGCTGCAGATTCTTGCTACAGTCAGAAAACAGTCAAAACATACACTGTATATTTTTATTCTGCAGATCTAGCAAACAAAGATAATGCTGCCTGACTCACTCTTACACAGCACTGCACAATTTACATGTCAGCAGACTCAAGGACTTCATTTACAAGGCTGCCCAAATCTCAGCAGCTCACAACATCATACACAAAGACCTCCCTGCTGATAACTCTCAGAGATTACAGCAGTCAACAGAGCTCAATGTGAAACTCTGAAGGTTAGCAGTAACACACCCTGAGAGAACAACATTCAGTTTTGGAGTGAACAAGAAGCAAACAGACAATACAATCTCCAGAAGCACTGGGAGACTCAGAACCTGCCAAAAACCTTTGGATGTAACAACAAAAATAGGCAAACACAGGGCAGGAAAAAAGTGCAGTAATTCAGAAACATTACTAGGAATATACAAGGGTCAGACAAAGAACACAAGATGACATACAATCGAAACTGAGCTCTGGGGGAAAAAAAAAATCAAGATACTAAAGGCAGAGGGAAAGGAACTAAAGCAAGTGAGCCCAGACTAAAGGCTTCAGACTTTTTAACAAAATGTAGAAGACCACAACGCTTTCACAAGTGATTGTGCAGCCACAAGTAACCTACTTGCACTTAAAGGCCTAAATCAGACCTGTCTACACTGTACCTTAATGTCTTCAGGTCGATTTGTCTCTGCTCGTTTCTCTTGAAGCTTCTTCTGGATGGAGTCAAGGGTCACTTCCACAGGAGGCTTGGCAGATTTATCTGACAGGTCTTGTTTCTTGTCATCCTCCTTCTCCAGCTGAGAGCCAAAGCTCTTAGGGAGTGTGTTGCTGCGCTGACGCACAACAGGGCCAAGGTCTTCCTCCGATATCTTCAGTTTTGACTCTGAACAGGCAAAGATGAGTAATTTTTCACTTTTAAAATGTGACAGTGTCAGGATCACTGCCTCACATCAAGCCTAAATGAGGCAGAGTTGAGCTACTCCCCTAAGGTGCACCACTGGGGGTTGCTCACCTTTAAGTTGCTTTCGGAATTTGGCCAAATCATTTGTCCATTTGAGCACTTCAGGGTTGGCTGCTTTGTCACTGTGGGAAGGCTGGGAGTAAAGAAAAGCCATGCTGAATCTGTGTTAAACTACCAGGAGAGATTCAATGAAGTAAGTGTGGCACAAAGGGGTACAATGGAATTTGGACCCAGCACAGAGCATAGGCACTGGCTTCTGACTGGCAGCTGCACATGTCTGGCCAGCCCATTTCAGACCTTGCTTTAATTGCTCCTGCCTGTCACAACACTCTGTCTTAGGGGCATCCAGAAATGGATTTTCTTTTTAGAAAACACAAAACATTTGATGCCAATGATTAAGTTGTAGGAGTGACTCAGAGGGCCAGGTGCACATTGGAATCCTTGTGTCTATTGTTTCCTAATAAGAGGGTACCTCTAAAATAGAGGAAACCTAGCATGAACAGTTGGGAGAGTGTTATGACACATGTATCCACATCGAAGGCTGTCTTATATCCAAAGACATCAAATAACCCAAATTCTAGGCTACAGCAAGCTCTGAGCATTTCTTTCAGCCTTTCCTACTGGAGGCAAGATCTTTCCAGTACAATTCTTTGCCATTTAGATAGCCAAAGATGCACACATGCAAAGCTTTATAATTCCTTACAAAGGTTTCTGTGCCTCAGAAGGGCATGTCAGAACAATTAAGACTCCAGTATGCTGCTGCTGCTACTCAGCAGCAGTTGACTGTGGTTCCTTGCTCAGGAAGGAGTGACAGCAGCTGCTCTCTCTCCTCTGCAATGCACAGGTGTCCTGGGATTACCATCATGCAAATGAGATCAGCAACGGTGCTTCCCATATGCTGATGTTAAATAAATAAACAGAAGTTGAACACAGCTATTCCTGCACACTGTCTTAAGCAGTGGTCAAAATCCTGTGAGTTCATTAGCCTTCCTCTCTTGTGGTGCACGGATATTGCATAACACCTGGAAAGGTAATCTGCTCGGTGTGCATACGTATTTCTGGGGGGCAGCAGGTCTTCTGACTTTTTTTTTCCTTTCCTTGTTATAAAAGCTTTCATGCCCTCTGTATGTTTGGCATATTTCCCTGGTGTCCCTCTGCATGCTTGACCCTCTTCCCTGGTGTCCCTTCTCTTTGCTGCTAATGCACACATTTCCACATAAATGCTTAACTCCTAGAGACTCACTCTGTATTTCCTCTCCTCTTCAAATTTGTCCTCAAATCTCCTGATCTTTTTCTTCAGCCCCTGAATCTTCCGGGTGAGTTGTGCAGGGGTAAGGTCTTCTCTGTCATCTTCAGAAGATCCTAAAGATGAACTCCGTCTCCTGCCAAGAGCAGAGATTGCAGGAAAAGCTTATCTAAACAGCCACAGTACACCTTGATCCACAGAAGGCCACTTCAACATTGTGTAAAGGCAAGGCCCACAAAAGTGAGAATGCTATGTTGCTACTCTGCAATGACAGATAGCAAAAGATGCTCTAACAGCCTCTTTCAGCAACAGCAGGTCCCTAGACATTAATGCACAAACCCAGAAATTATTAATTAGAAAGTACTTTTTTTAAAAATATCAGTTCCCTGTGAGCAGAGACAGAAACCCAATGCAGCACAGCCGATCCAAAGAGATGCTATTTGATGCAACTGTGCAAACCCTTTGCAGCTGCATGTGAAAGTCAGCACTGGCAAATCACAACCCACCTCATGAAGGAATGAGAGTTGGGAGGAGAAGGAGGCACTTCTGTATCATCCAGGTACTGTTGGCTCTGTCCATAGGCATAGAAGCGAGGGGACAGCATGGGATCGCTGTCCTCATCCAGAAGCTGGCGAATCAGGCGCCCGGCCTGCGGGGAAAGGCGAGCCTCATCTGAGTCTAAGCTGTCTCGCTGCCATGAGGAGAGAGCAGGGATGGGCTCTGGGAACAATAAGACAAAGGCTGGTTTTATCAGGTTTGTTTTATATGTAAGACAGACTCCAGGTAACTTTCTAATGAACCTTGACCTGCTCATCCTGCACTGTGACTCTTGTCACCAGGCATTCTCTGGTCGCTACTCCCACCTGCCCTGTGTGCAAAGCATTACAAAGCCTGGCCACAGCAGGTAACCTACAGAAATGTAAGTCATCTCTTAGGTGCAACAGAAAACTACCCAGAAGCTGACCAGGAATTACCATGGACCAATGAGACAATCACCAGTTAGCACCTTTGAGGAAAAAGTTATGCTGGACAGGGAGCATTACTGGCACATGGTATAGAGAAGAGGCAATTGGGTTCCAGAAGGAATTTTTTCAGTTTCAGGATGTACAAATGCTGTAAATGAATAGAGTATTAATGGTTCTCCTACAGGCCCCAGCAGTCCAATGCAACCCTGTTGCCTGCTATTAGAAATTCAAAGCCTGGGAGTAAGCATAGGTTCCTCTAATCTGCAAGCAAAAGGTGCCTCCTATTACCACCTGTTCCACAGGGTGCTTAGCCCATATATTAACAATTATAGTAATACAGTCTGAGTTTCCCCTTTTCCCTTTCACATGCTGCTTACAGCATGGTAGGAATGTGAGGAAATCTTCAGCCCCCTGGACAACCTAACCAGCCAAAAGTAAAAGCAATGTTGTACAGGGAGGTGGTGGAGTGGGAGAGAAAGGGAAACCCAATTTAGCACTGCTGATTAGCATAATAGAGCCCATGGAAAGCAATCGCCTCAATCTTGTGATCACTCCCTCCAGATGCCATAAGGAGTCTAACATTTTGTGTTCAGATAGTTTACTAAGCTGATTTGCATGCTCCTACTTAAACTGTCTAATCCTGTGGCACTAAGAACCAGGCTTTGAACTTATAAATCTAACAAATAGCTCTAGAGTCAAGTAACAAAACAAAAACCTTATAGAAAGCTCCCAGACCAGTCACAGAGCTACAAACGAATTGTTTCTTGTACCTAGTGCATCTATATTCTTTATTCACAAAGAGAGGGGGCTTTTGAAGTTATCAGTTTATGAATAGAAAGCAGTGTTTCCTTTTGCTGAACAAGGTCAACGTTTTAGCTCAGAGGGGATTGCATGAGGACTCCCCTGCAGAACCTGTGTGCTGTTTAACATTCCCCCTCTGTACAATTCAGGCAGCGCAAGATCATCGCCGATGCAGCAGTGATGAGCTCAGTGCTGTTTTGCTTGTGCACATCTTCAAGTGATGCTCTCCTCCTTTTGCCTTCTTCCTTAGAACATCGATACAAACAGCATGCCTCTGCTTAGAAGCTGGTGCTGCATGCACATTGATGTGCTGCCCTGAAAAGGGTGACAGGAGGTTTTTGTACAGGCTTTTTGCCTAAGAGCCCCATGAATGTGTTGTGGTAAGAGAAGCAGATACAAGCCTGGCTCACAGGGGCTACTTCCATGGGGTTTGCAAGACCCAAGTGTATGAAGGCTGTTTTGCAGTGGTTTGGAAAACTTATGCAGCCTGAACCTCCTTCAGGTCATTTCTGAAAAAAGTTTTTTCTAAGCTCTGTTCAGCCTTGGCAGTTTCTAATACCTGAAATATTTTGCATCCATGTCCCTGAATCTCTCATGATTTTAGGAAAAGTCTCACAAGATCTTTTGTAGCAAAATACAGGGTAATACAAAAAGAAAAAAAAAAATAATATATTTGACCAGCAGGAACGAGACCTAAATGATGCATGAAATTCTTCTAGACATCTCTCACTTCTAATTGTTTGAATACCTCTCACCCACAAACAGAATTTCCTCTTGGAAATTGTTAAATAAGACCTCCATGGGATTTACACAGATGGAGTAAACTTAGAAAAAATCAGGCATATTTAGCAGTAACTAAATTAAGCTCCTACCACACCAGCTAACAAAGCCATTATTAATCATGCATGATGTATGTGACTTTGTCCAAGGTGGATTTAAAACCAGATTGCATGCGACATTCAGGGAATTTCAAAGAGCCTCTGATCAAACCCCAAAAGACAGCAAAGCGCTTCATGTAATCTAATTGAGACTGAGGTATGTTTACTTTCTGTTTTGTTGATTTCAGAATAGTCCCCCGAAACAGAAACTCCCATTCCAAAGAAGAAAGTGTTAAAAAGGAGAAGGAAAGAAAGGTCTTAAAAGGAAAAATCAAATTTGAGACTTGACAGAAGAAATGGCTGCTACAGAAAATCAGCTTTCTTTAAACCTTGCTCCTGGAAGGCCTGACTCTATGGGTAATTTTGTTTCCCTCCTGACCATATACATTTAGAAGACAAAACCACAACTAGACACAAAATGGCTAGACCCCTGAGAGCAACACAGCAATTCATCAAGGAACATATGTAGATAGGTACAATTACAGATTTTATCTACATCAGATCACTAAATAGACCAGAGCTGCAGTCCAACTGCCTCCTCTCTCCTGCTGGCCAAGTGCCAGGTCCTTCAACTGGAACCACTGGGATTGCTGGATGACACAAACACAGGAACCCACTAAGGGTAAGCTGCTGCTTTTTCTGACAGTGCATAATCAATTAATTCCTCTTAAACAGGATGCATAATATCTTTTGTTATTCATTTAGCCAAGCTATCAAAGCACTGAGCTTTTTCTGAAGGCTGCTGAACTCCTGGACTGAACGTTTTTTGCTGTATCTGCTATGAAGCCCAGTTTTAAAGCATCCACTATCATGATTAATGCTGTCAGCCTTTCCCCTTTCTACTAACTGAAGAACAAAATCTCAGTAAAGATTGCAAACATTTTGCCTTTTCTTTGCCACTGACTTGACAGTGCAGTTACACATACTCCTCTTCTGGCCTGAACACATCTCTCCTGCTCAGGGAAAACTCTCGGTTTTCTACTCATCTCCACATTCTTTCCATGTACTCTTTTTTCCTCCTATTTTCCAGAATGACAACTTTTCACGGAAAATAGTAATAATGATAATAATAATAAAAAAGAGGGGAATATTTAGCTACCATGGCTGTACCAGTGCAGAGAAAGCGTGAAAAAAAATTTAATGCCTTGGTCAAACTCTCTAGGCATTTCTTTCAGGCATGCCGTTTCTAAGCTGGCACAGAAGCAGTGAACTGTGTGCTGGTAGTGAGACTGCAGTCCTTCACAAGTGCTGCTCTCCCTCTCAAAATCCCACAACCAGTTCACCTTTCAATAAAGCTGTCAGCGATGGGCCAGGTGTGGCTCTGCAGAGCTCCGCAGGCACACAGAGAATTGCCTATGGCAGTACAACCTCTCTGCCAGCCTGCCGCATAGAGGGCTGGAGATTTTAACAAACCTGAACCATTAAGTGCTTCACAGGAGAAGAAAGATTTATTGTATCAAACTGGTGTGTTACTGGTGACCTCCAAGCCATCTTGCTAACAAAACCTGAGGTATTTTTGTCACTACGTTGTATATGTGCCACAGGGTTACTGGGGGATGCAGGGCCAAAGGAGGGGTGTCTACACACAAATACCACAGGCATCCCCTGTTTCCCTCTCTGCAGCCACACAGCTCATACATGCTGCTAACACTGCTTCTACACACACCCATCTGTCAAACAAACAAGGCCAAATCTTAGCTACTGTAAATTGAAGTAGGTCCAGAGGGATTAAAAAGTCTAAACCCATTACAACACCTGAGGTGCTAGTATCAAATGCCACTTGAAAGACTCCAGAAAGACCTCTCATAATGAAATTAATAAAGTAATTTAAAACTCCATCCAAAGCATTCACTATCTCAGTAACAACCTATTTTCTTCATCTTATAAATAACTATGAAAATATCATTGTTTGAATACATCAGCAGGCAGTCTTCCTACATAGATCAAAAGAATAGCCCAAATATAGCGCTAGCACACTTTTCACTTAGCAAGATGAAACAACCCTCAGCTAGCAAGCAAACTTGGTATTTTGTTTATAGCATGTCATAACAATCAAACATACAATTATAATATTTTGATGCTATTCAGTAAACAATGCAATTTTTCTCGATACTTAGTAATAAAAATAGAATGTGCCTCGTCACCTTATGATTTCTTATGCTGAAGAGTGTTACACACAAATACACTGATCAATCTAAGTCTACAGTGTTGAAAAAAACCTACATTCAGCTTCCCTTCTGTTATACTATATGGATTTTTCTGCATTATTTTGGTTTTTTTACATGGGAAAGTATCAATTAAGTCAGAGTCAAAACTACTTGTAGATCAGCTTTACCCTCAGGGTCTCAAGTGCTGCAATACTTGAACTCAAGTTGTGTTTTTAACCCCTGCTTTTTTTTTTTTGAAGCTTGAAGGAAAATGCCTGCTGATTGTTTCCTCAGTGCTTGTTACTGTAAACTCTGCTTGAAATCTCAACTACAGAACTTTTTTTAAAAGTGTCAGTAATCGGATGACATCAGCAGCAATCACACATCATATTGATTTACTGAGCTGCCTGCTCAGCCCAATCTGCTGATAGGGCCAGCCGCTGCTATGGAGAGCGACATACTTCCAGATTTTCCTTGAGGACAGGATAGCAAGTTCTGGGCTTGAATTAGAAACATTTGGTGAGAAATCTGCACAACAGTGCTGGCCTGTGAGAGAACACTCTGTTCTCCTCAGTCACTGTACCCGATCCAAACGTAATCCACAACAATTAGAAACCTTAGCTGTGGAAGCAGCTCTGAATGTGCCTGCTCCTAAAGCCATCTCAGCTGGCACTCACTGACCAGCTTAGCAGGCAAACCCAGCAGTCAGACATTACATTCCAGTTACAGGGACAGCTCGGTCCACATCCAGGGCAATAAAACTCCCTGATCCACACCTGCCAAATGCACACCAGGAAAATACTCTTGGACCATGGGAAATGCACTGAGGCAAGGAGTTCAGCACTTGAATTTTGCTGGGGCACTGCTCACGCCCTGAGTGCTGCGTCAATAGCCTGATGATTCCTACACAAGCCTCTATACTTAGCAGGTGAGGGGGATGTAGAAGGCGGGCACATGGCAAAGTGTGAGGCTATGCATTGCAGGGAGCAGGGAGAAAATGTTTCTGTCCTCGCTGTGCTCAGCTTTAGGTAAAGGGAACACAGCCTGGAGAAGTACGGCAAATCTCACCTTGTGTACAAATTTGACTATGAGGTAAAAATTATGGGAAAAAAAAAATCGGTAGAAATTACTTCTACTGCAACATGAAGGGCACAGCACTCTGCCAGCTCACCTGGCAGCAGTTATCATAGTCTTGTGCAGCTGAATGAGGGCTTTTAAGGCAGTTCTGCTCTTCAAATGATGGAGAGCTTGCCTCAGTGACAAATAAAAGCTAGTCAATGGACAAGGTCATCTTGTGTAATTTTGTGCCCATTGTTGAAGGCTCTTTCCTAACATTTGACTGGAGGCAGTGACAGCTACAGCTGAAGGCAAGTCCTCAACCTGTAATTGTTCTCACATGTCACTTGTGAAAGTCCCAGCAGTTGCCCTGGTCACTAGATGGTCTGTATTTCCTAGAGTATGATATAGAGGACCATGACCCTAAACATTAGCTCAACTATGTCCTGAAAGAATGGGTAATTTCCCAAGAGATGGACCTACCAAATTTGCTAGAGCAAAGCAATAGGCAGCTCAGTATTAGGGCATTTGAAGGCACAGTAACTTCTCTTTTTCGCTGGGGATTCAACCAGAGCTGTGGCATGCATCTTGCAGATATGTGTGAAGGTTTGAGTGACTCAGGTTGGCTGGTAGGGAAAGGGAGGATGTCCTGGTTGCTAGAGGTGTGGATGGGTGGTACAACTCTGCCCTGCAAAGCCGGTCTCAACAACAGACTCTACTGTTAGCTACAGAAGCAGGTTGAGAGTTGATGGTAAGACATTCCTCTTCCTGGCTGTGGTAAGCTTGATTTCACATTCACAGCTAGATAATACTTAGTCTCTCCTTGCTGAGACACAGAAGGCACCATTTTGCTGCTGTTCACCCACACCAACAAAATGGTGATTCTGGAAGGCACGCATTTCAGAAGATGATGTCTCTCTCACCCCACACAGCTGATTCTTTTGCAACTGCCCACCTCCTCCTCCTGCGAAATACACGTGAACAGAAGGGAGGAAGGAGCAGAGAGAAGCAGTCACATGTGCCCATAATCCTGTCTCATATTTGCCAGGCAAGAAAGCTAGAATCCAAACATAAAAGCATGCCTACTACGAAGGAGTTGTACCAAAGAAGCAACTTATTTCATACAATGGGAAAGCCTCTGGCAGACAGAAAGGAGCTGTGTTCTCCCCTTCATGCGTTCATATGACTCCTATTAGTAATGCAGGAAGGAAAAAAAAAAAAAGTCATTATTTCCAAAGGTTCGCAGGACAGCTGAAGCCACACATCACCTCTGACAACACAAACGTGCTCACCCTGGCTTGAGACCCTGCAGGGCTCTGCTAATTGGCCCCTCAGTAAACATCCAGCAGCCAGGGCCTTCCGTGGCGCTTTGATCAGCTGCTGCATGTGTGGCAACTCCATCCAGGGAATCCCCACCTAGCAAGCAAATGGAAAAATTCCCCCCTGTGCACGGTGACTGCTTGCCTGGCTGAATCAAAGGGAGCCATGGCTGTGGGTTTTCTTTACTCGCACCTGAAGCATCATAATTACTCTCCTCCTAGAAGGACAGGCAAAACATACTAGGTCACGTACGCTGTGGAGGCAGGAGCAGAGAACTTCCTTCCCTTCTCAGTTTTCCTTAGAGATTCTTATTTTAGAGCAATGAATTAGTTGCACGTTTTCCCTCTCTTGTTTTATTAAAACACCACACTTGTATTTTCCTGCTTCTTCCCTGTAAAACCCCATCTTTCACTCTTAAAGCATAAACTAACAGAAGAACTCTCTGGCTTGTACACAGACACACACTATAACTACAAAAGGGTTTGATCCCAAAACTGCTGGACACCTTCATTTCATCTTAATTTCAAATGAAATTAAGGGCATGGCACCCTCAGAGTTTGCCCAGATTCCCACTCCTACATGAGTAAGTGTATAACCAATCAAGCATGTACTCTGGAGAGGAGAGCTAAGAAATAGTATTAAAGCAATTTATATGACATACAATCAATTTAACACTGCCATTTAAGTTGGTGATCAGAGTTCCTTCACAGCATACACAAAGAAAGAGTTGTTTGTAAGACCAAGTAACAGATAGACAGCTTTTTTTACTGGCTGTGATTTTCAGGTGTGAATCATTATTTCCAAACAGTGATTGAAGAAAAGTTCTTTTTAAACTGTGAAATACCCAGTTGGTTTTGAAGTGTAGGGCATTTTAGCTCAATTACCCATTGATCAGCCACTAAGAAATAAGGTATCTTGAAACCCTCAGGGACTTAACAGCACTAAACAGGACATGAAAGTAACTTCAAGAATAAAACATTTCATTTTTCACCTGTAAGTGACAATTAGATTTAGTACCATTCAGTATTTGCTTCCAGTTTCTCCAAACTTTCAGTTCTATATTCAGGACAAAGTTGCATTTCTATTGTTTTTAGCAAGAGAATACAGTCACATAAAGATACACCCAGCCCACTCAGGTTTCCCCCTCTCTCATTTCACTCACACAACCAGCTATCACACAATCCTACCTTCCCAGTTGTTGTCATCACACAGTGATGTTAAATCCAGCCGAGGCACTTCAGATACAAAGCTGTTTTCTTGATCATCAGCATCTTGATTTCTTTGCAACTTGTTTTCAGGCATGCTTGGATGTTCTTGAATCTTCATACTTGAAGTCAGCTATGTTCCCATACACCCAAGGAAATGAGAGAGAAAGGGAAAAAAAGCCGTTTCAGGATGCAGAGGGGGGAAAAATCCCTGCAAGTCACAGCAGCAGTAAGCTCATGCCTTTAGCTAAAAAGATCCAAACAGACCCTGATGTTTCCAGCTGTAAATTCAAATCCCTTGCTTGATGACCCCTGTATACTAATTGCTCACTCACACCAGTAAAAACATCCATCCATCTGCCTTCCTTGAATTTTTCCTTCTTTAGAAAGCTACTGCAAGTTCCCAAGACTGCCTGCCCTGACAACTGCATGCAGCTGAGAAAGCCTCCAGTAGTGGATTGGGATGAAATGGGAGGGAGGGAAGCAGGGAGGCAGGGAGAAAGGGAGAGGGAGGGGGGTGGCTGCGTACACTTCCCACAGGAGCGCAACTCCTTCGAGCAACAACAGAAATGCTGCTGCTGCTGCTGCTGTGAGGCAGTAGCAATATGGTGCCTTCTAAAAAGCAGGCACCAGAGCTCCTGAGGCAGCAGCCACAGCCAGCCAGCAGTGCAGGCTACGTACACGAATGCTCTCATGCAGGCTGTGCTGGCTCAGATCAATTAGTGCCAGCTAAGCTGTGCTGGCTGCACATTCCCCGATTTCCTGTGGTTGTTTTCTAGCTGGGCGTGGGGAGAGCAGAACTATTTATGGAGGAGCTCTGGGTATTAAAGCGGTCTTGCGCAAATCCGAACGGCAGTAGGGTTTGGCATCTCAGCTGCAAACAGTGTGGACTCTGGGAAAACGCCAAAAAATTCACACAAGCATCCAGTAACAGGAATAAAAAAACCAACAAAAGCAGAATTCTGTCAAGTACATGATTCATCAGCTAGTACTACCTAGAAGCAAGTGCTGTTTGTCTCAGCACTGTTCTCCCCTGCACATACCACACGTCCGTGTGCATTTGTGCAGAAATCCCTGCCATTCCCACAATCCAGAGACAGTGCGCGTGTCTGTGACAGCGCCTGATGAGAGAGCTTCTGTCACTCCAAAATAAACTAGCTGTAATTCCTCACAGAGGGCAGTAGGGAAAAGGAAGTGTAACGCATGTACATAAACATGTAGTGTGATATGTATAAACCCACCAACAAACACAGAGCTAGATGAATAGACAGGATTATGTTACTACATAAACTATTTGGATTTGTTAAGAACAGCTTAGGCATAATTCTCTCAAATATAGTCTAGCGGGCAGTCAGCACGCAGATTTTCCCTTTGCAGGTATTTTGAAAATCTAGTAAACAATCTGCATATTCTGGGAAGAAAATGGGTCAAAAGAAAATAACCAGTATTTTTGGACCTGATTTCCTTGTGAATCCAGAAACACAGCCAAATGCTTCAATATCCTTGGTACATGGCACTAAGGTACATTTACTTTTTTTCATCTGCAGAAAGCTAATGATGTGTTTGGTGCATCTCTTCCCTTTTGAGAAGAGAAAAACATGTAACTTTCATGAAGAGGGAAAAAAGTTGCCCAGTAGACAAATCATGAATAAATGTTTTTATCTGGATTCAGCTCCATCAATCCCTGCAATTGAATAGGGTGCTAAATAATTCCATCTAGGCTTTCTTTCCCACAAAAGGATCAGGTGATCTTTTGAGGTCCCTTTCAACCTGGGCTGTTCTACTGTTCTAAAAATCTGGTGGATAAACACCCTGGTATTTGTAAAGAGCGTTCTGCATTGTATTTGTGTAAGGTGTGTATTTCCTGTTCATTTCAATAAATGGCCTTTTTGAAACATTAAAACAAAATGAAACACTAGATGACAGTTTGCCAAGCACTAATAACTCATGCAGCTTGACACTAAATCTGATTACAAATGTGTTTATTGTGAGAGCTGTACGTGGAAAAATGCTAATTCACCATTCAATATCTTTTAAGCTGCTTCCAGGTTGGGAGGACTTAAATATTTCTCTAAGGTCCATTGACAAATTTCCTGCCAGGATTTAAATAGTCTGTGTACCTCACAAACAAAGACTGGTCAGTGGCCAACTGTACCAGTTGATAAACTGCTTGTAAATTGCCAGCACAGTATTTAAAGGTGATATTTTAAGGTAAGGAAAGAAATAAAGCATCGAGTTCCAAAACTGGTGCTATTTTTAATGACAAGGAAGTGCGAAGGAGAGAAATGTACCTAGATTTTAACAATTTCAAAGGGAGCAACCTGAGAATATCATCTTGTCACCACTACTGATACTAATTAGAGATAAATGTCTTTCTATGAAGAGTGTACAATCTTCTGATTTATTAAGACTCTTAAAAGATATCTGTCGCAGATATAAGGGCACTTCCCACATAGATAAACATTTCCATTACACATATGTTAGAAAGATCATATTGATGTCTTCTTCCTCCTGAAGCCATTTCAGTCATTGGAAATATTTAAAAGGTATGGAAAAACAGGCTTGTGCCCTGCCTGAAGCCAGTTACTCTCCTATCTTTGCTCACTGATGTAGGCTCTAAGATAATGAATAAATCATTAGGTCTTCTGAAGAACAATGGTGGTACAAACCCAGGAGACTCAAGAAAGCAGATGTTTAACTTCCTTTGCATTAACACTCCAAACCCATAGAGTGGTAGATTATTCAGTATTCCCATCACTTATTTTCTTTTTTGATTTCCTCACATCACCAGCTGCCAATCTCTTGGAAATAATCGAGTAAGGGAGAACTACTTTGCTTTAGGTATGGATGCACCACAATTTCTTACAAATCAAAGGGGCAACAAATTGATTATGCTGGTAACAGTTGGCAGTCACAGTTCACTGCAGATATTATATAAATGACCACAAAAAATCTTCAAAGCACGTACTTGAATTCTGCTTTTTAGAAGCTGCTTCTGCAGCCATGCTTTACAGGCACCAGTAGCTAGAGATCTAAGTAGCCTGGGGATAAGTCAGCTGCATTCATTCTCCCTTCAATGGAGATTGAGCATAAAGAGTAGCTCAAACAGCAAGAAATAAATGACAACAGAGAGACTTTTAAATTTTGATTAGGAGGTTGTATTCTGTTCAATTACACATGGATTCCAAGCAACTCTATATAAAAGACTTGCTTCCCCTACATGTGATCTTCCATTACAGCCTCAAGCAGGAAGCATCCTTAAGCACATTTTAGGAATGCAACCTGATGCAAGAACACAGCCATTTTGCTGCCATCCTCCTGCCTGAGCCATGCCAACACCCCTCTACACTTGTAGCCATGTTGGTATGAATCTTAAATACTTTTCCCTTATAAAAACCTCAGTACTAGAAACCTGTGTTTTTCATCCTGGAGCTTAGCTACTTCCAAGAGCAGATTATGGAAGTTACAAAACCACTGAAAATTCATTTGAGGCTTGTGTTTCAAGGTATTTTTACAGTCTCATGGAGACCCAAGTCAGCACAACTATGGCAAATTCCAAGTCCTTTTCCTAACAGCTTTAAACTGGAGGCAGGGTGAGAAAGAGAAAAGAATAAGAAGAACCCTTCCTCAACCTGAATGAGTTGTTTGTTATGAAACATGTGTCTTTAACCTGCCCTAAGCAAAAGGCTTATAAGTGGCAAGGAATGTAAAACAACTCTGCAGGAATGTAACATTTTCTTGACCTTATAATTCCTATATAATACACAATCTCTGGGTTAAGAGCCCCTCCTGCAGTTAAAATTTTACACTTTAAAACTTTTCCTAAGGTGTAGTTTATTTTAAGGTTATGATTTCATATTTAAATGTATCTCCACCAGGCTAATTTATAGGCTTAGTAGGAGTATTGTGTGGCATGGCAGCAACAGCAGCTTTTCCACATGCAAGGGGGTACATGAGGAACAAGGTGTTGCAAAGTCTAGGCTCTGGAAAATACAACAGCCCACAAGCAAGTGCAAGGGATTACTGACCCTCTGGGAGCAAAGTAGGAGATCCATGTAAGCCCAGTCAGAGCAGTGAGCAAGGGCAGCCCTGAACACCTTTTGCATGGGCTACACATTTCAGGGTCCCACAAACTTCACCAGCTACCACACAGTTGATGAGCTGTTAGCAACCTTTTACCTTTCCCACTAGGTGGAAATAATTCCTACCAGAAATGAAGTCTACTTGTAAAATACTAGCAGCCTTCAGTCAACTCTAGACAGCCAGAAAAATCAGACAGCGGCTACAGCTGCTTTACTGTGCCCATTTAAAAGGGATGCCCATTGAGGGAGAAGTGCCTCAGATAAATCTCCCCAGTATTTTAAAAGCTTGGCTCTCTAGGGTTTTTTTAAGCAAACCCAAATGAACCAGTGACTGCAAAAGGGTTCAGTCTAACCCAACCCCAATCTTTGAAAACACCATAAAGCCAGTGCAAGAAGTGTGGGTGTGCGCAACAAAGGGAAAGTTGGGGGGAGAACTGCTGGCATGAACATCACACCTCCCTTCCTGACATCCATCCCAGCCATCAGCTCTTAAAAAGAAACAGGAGGTGATTCAGTTTTCTAAGACAAATGGATTACAGACATCTATGTTCAAAAGCAACAGGCTGTATTAGGAAATGGTAAATAAAAGGCCAAATGATTTTAGAAAAATCAAGAGAGACAAGCTAATCTTACTACCCTGGCAGATAAGCAGTCAGATGTCCTGTTTGCCATAATTAATAAGGGAACTTCACGTCACTTAAACCACAGTGCTGACTTCAGTGATCCTTTTCCTTTTGGCAAGGAGGGATCAAAGGGACTGAAGCAGAAGCTATCAGACTCCCAAATGGTTGAGAGGCTTCCTAAACTATGTAAATAAAAAGCAGAAGTAAGAGAGAAAAAGTACACGCTAACTCCATTTCTCTTGTGGAAAACAAAACTATATGCATAACTACTTGTTTCTGCTCAATAAAACACTTGTTTAGAGACCATAAAACTGAAACAAAAACAGCAACAAAAAAAATACCAACCTGAGAATGCCTGAAAAAAACCTCATCGTTCTCACTTTCTTTGCTATAAAAAAAAACAAAAACAAAAACAAACCAACATATTACAAACACAAAACCAGACTTGTCTTGTAACAAAAACAAGCAGGACTTTTGCACACAAAGGTTTTTACATTCTTGCTACTCCTGCACACTCAGTAATTCACACAGTAAATGAAGGGACTCTCTGGGCTGCAGCACTTCAAGCTGTTAAACTATGATTTTCTGCTTCTTCTCAGGAGCTATTTGAGAACAAGAATGTCATTTAATTCCAGTGCCCTTAATTCAAACCAATACAATTATCCCAACAAATGTAACTGTTGAGAGAAACTGTCATCTCAGGTGAGCAGAGTGAGGCTGTACAGCTCTCACAAAAGAGTGAAGCACAAGGGAAAGGGCTGGATTCCCAACCCAGAGGCCAGGTAAGACAGGCCCTGCATTCCCATGTGCAGCATACTGGTTCTGGTGCTCCACAGCTGATTTATTTTCAAGTCTGCACCATCAGCACCTTCAGTGACATTACTATCAGGCTGGGAAAAGAGCCTTGGTGGCACGTGTTGCAGGGCAAAGCCCACACAACACACACAGTGCCTCCATGAAGCTCTGCTTGGAAATTAACATGGTGGATAATCTGTTCTGCGGCATACATGTCATGCTCACAGCCTGGGTGGGAGATCTCTCAGGCTACAACCACAGGGAAAGGAAAACAGATATACATAAAATAAAATCACCTTTCTTCAGATAGAATTTCCATGTCATCAGGTCCTGTTCTGTCTGTAGGCTTGGATGAGCTGAAGTTTTCCATACTCTGCAATACAGTAAATATTAAAGCAGTAAGATATATATGAGAAACAGGTTCAAGCTTCAGGCCATTAAACAGATCAAATACAGAAATATCCAACAGGATTTCTAGGAAAAAGGTAACATACACTACTGCCCGCTGCACAATAAACCCCAGACTTTATTGCCCATAAACTGCAAGAAAACCCAACTGCTCACAGCTTTGTCTCTTTCAGCATATGACCTCAAAATGTCAGAACAGAATAATGCTGCATGGTAGCCCACCAGCTCCCGTTTTACAGACTGACAGACAGCCTAGGCTAGGGAGCAATCCTTTGATTTGTGCAACTCCTGTAAGAGCAGGTAGCAAAGTCCACAGCAACCTCTCAGTAGAACTCCTTATGTTCACGTTAGAAAACTCTCCACTTCTAAGCCAAACTCTTCCTTAGTTTCTTCTTAAACAGGCATAAGAATGCAAAGAGACTGCACAGATGTAATGCTGGGAAAATATGAATGCAGGGCAAGCAATTCAACTGGTCATACCTCTTGCCCTGAGATTTGTCTACCATTAAGAACATTAACACTGTTGAGTACTGTGAGGACAAGCCACGTGGCCACTTCAAGAACATGTCCAGGAGGCTTTCTACCCTGGGTTTTGGGCAAGTCCCTCTTAAACAGAAGGAAGTGGGTTCCTGCCCCGGAAACTATGTGCACAGACTTCTTGGGGCAGTCTCACCTCTCTCACCTGCTACACCTCCAGCCCCATTTGTGACACGGGTCAGTCATTCCAGCCTTGCCTAATTCGATTCTTCAAGTCCTACTGATACATGGCTGCCATGTCCCCAAAATGTGGTTACAAGCTTTTAATGCTTTGTGGTTGGTTTGCTTGGCAGTCTAAGTGGAACTGACAGTTTCTCCACCACTGACTTGTGCTTTTGAGCCAGATGCAATCAGACAGCTAAAAGGAAAGCTTCCTACACACTGTCCTACATACTCTTTCAGGCTTTGAAAAAAAGGAATGCTCAGAAAAGGGTGCTTAAGGAGAGACAACATCACAAACTTGTTTACATGACAAAGGCCTATTAGTAAATGCCAAGATGCATGTTATGTTATACTCCAAGTAGGTAGTATAATTGGGGTTATTATTTGATGTGTAAAGGTGTAGCCAAAAGAAAGCTAAACCATCACACATCCTTCTGGCAGTCTCTGAAATGCAAGTATGTAATAAACATACTCATTAAAATTTAAAAAGCAGCTTCTGCTCTACCAAAACAATAGCACCATGCTCTCTGCAAGATGTTTCATAATGATACTTGCAGTTGATCATCCCATTCTGACATTTCCTATAGCAGAGCAAGCAAGAACCGCACTGCTGGTCATCTTGGTCAAAGTGCTTTTAATACAAGATTAGTTCATTTTACATTCCTTTCAGCCTTTGCCCTTCAAGAGATCAAAAAATGAGGGGCAGGGTAAAGTCCAGTGGACACAGATAAGCTTGAGGACATTTCTTCTGGGCACATTTGAAGACTTCATGAATGTTTTTCAGGTCCACAGCAAAAGTGGACACTTCTGTCAGTACTTCCTTTCCTAAATCCTGAGAAAAATCCTCATTTACACCGAAACTGCTTTACACTCCACAGGCACCGAGAAAAAGGTGCTGAAAAGATCATAGGCACTAAACCTTTGCCTGTCTTCACTCTGCTTTCATGAAGTATCACATGGGAAGACTGTGGATACTGAGCACTAAATTTAAGTTACTAAATTGAGCACAGTATACAATTTTTGGCATCTTGCCTTCTTTTGATCACAAAGAAAAGCAAATCCCCCCTCTCCAGAATCTCTGCACAGGGTAAGAACATCAGATCATTGCAATTTTGTGATCTAAACAAAATTAATCCAAACACAAGGTCACATTAAGAACTTGCTTTCAGCAGGCTCTAAAACTTAATCAAGCACCACTGAAGGAAATAGCATTTAGCTCAGGACAGTGTTTTCACATAGCTCTTGCTGTTCCTGTTAACCATGCAATGCATGCTTGGTGCAGGCACAGCACTTCTGCCACTGCACGCGGACCCTGCACTGAAGCACAGTCACGTTTCTCAGCTGCTGACACTCCAGTCAGTGCTTGCTCTGGCTGAGAGGGAAGGAGAGTGAACCAGTTTTATTCTATAGCTTGTAGAAGTAAGCAAACTGTCCTCTCCTGTGAAGGTCACAGGAGAATATGCTGGAAAAGTTCTACAGTATTCCAAATCTTTACAACATTATAACAAAGTCATTGATGTCTTCAGTAAAAGGTGGATAGAGAGATCACCTTTTGGACCAACACACTTCAAAGTGCTTTCCAAATTGCAAGCACCAAAGTAAAAGAGGCTTTAGGGAAAAGGCATAAAATACCTTTGCTAGCTCATTATCAAGTAGTCTTGAAATCTAGTTTCAGAACTTAGCAGAAATATGAAAATAAATTTGATCCAAACATGAGAACCTAAATCTAAGGTTCCAAACTCCTTGCAAGGCTTTTGAAAGACTGGTAAAAAGACCTTTATTCTTTTATGCTTTCCAAAATTCAAAAGAAAAAAGCAAAAAGCTGTAGAAAGAGAAAATGACTACACATGGAGTACCATAGCCGAAATGTGGCTTCTCAGTTGCCTCATCACAAGTGCTACAAGTGTGGGATCCACTGTTTCCCATAGTCCAAAATAGGCACTGAGGCCTGTACTGCAGGCAAAAATGGCTGCCTAAAGGAACCAGATGTGCACTGAAATAAAAAACCGAGTTTTTCCCATCCTAGTAACAGACATCAAATAGTGCAGCTAGCTGGCTTACCACAGGACTGTCCTGGTTGTCATTAAGCTCTGAGAGCTTGGTGCTGGACTTCTGCCGTTTTGATTTATTCCTATCACTAAGGTATCCGGAGCTGGTGTCTTGTAATTTTTCTACATCTTGAGCAGCCAGAATACAATCTTCAAGACTGCTGAATCCAGAGGGAATGTTTTCCTTGTTGACAACTTCCCTAAAAAGAAATGGGACATTACAGCAAGAGGTTGTTTAAAACACTCTCGTGCTACATTTATGGCAGCAATAGAGAACTACACCATACTGACTGGTGCAGTTCTGGCAACATCATCTATTCCCCATGAAACCACCTCTGGTTCTTCCCAATGCAGCCAAAACCACACACTGTACAGTGCTAAATCCCACTGAGGAGTGAAAGCCAAGTGTATACACCTCAGGTGAGAAAGCTGTGAGGATCCATGTTTGGGATTTGATTCACTTGCCACTAAACCCAACACACAGAAGCCTTCACATGGAAGCTGGACTAGCCCCTAGCTGCCTGTGGAATTTTTATAGAGAGTATGAAGCATACTTTCCTTTGAGATATGTGCTTTTAATTTAGAAAAGTGATTCACAGCTGCAGTCCAGGGATCTCCTGTGGTGCATGACACCGTATAATCAGCCCTCTTACTCATAACTCTCAAAGGCAAGAGCAGGACTGTGCTGCTGTAGCCAAATGCTTGATTTCAATTTGAGAATTACACAAAACATAAAAGGGAATGTACCTCTGCAACGGTAACACAACTGCTAGGGCAGAGGACTGTTTTGCTATGTTGGGAAGAGAATGGGGCAGCCAGCCCTAAGTCATCACATGATGCACTTGCTGGGATTCTCTGGGCTTGCAGGGTTTGTGCATGTTTACCAGAAGCCTGGCATATGGATTATCTTGCCCTGTTGGATCCTTCAGTGGGCAGCTTTCCATTTACCACTTGTTACGTAGTCTTCCTTCTACTTTGCCCAGCAGTGAAGAAGCACATACACATCACTACACCATGGGAAGAGGTACACAAGGTGTCTCATTACCCTGCCAGAGGTAAAAAGGCCACTTGCTTACACTTGACACTGAAACTGGAACATTTGCTAATTCTCTGTGTGGCTGTCTTACACAGTTCTGTGCAACTCCAAAGCCTGCTTTCATGAACAGCAGGAGAATTCATCTAGACTTGACTGGTGTGATAAGAAACCAGTTACACTGCAGTATTTGGACAGCACCAGCATGGCAAGTATTCAGAGCAAAAACAAAACTAGAAGGTTCCAGTGACTTTCTAGATGACAGATCTCTAGGTTTTGTTAGTGGAAAAGAGATACCAAGAGGTATGATAAACCTCTGACTAAACTTCTAAGATAACACATTTGCCTTTGTGGAAGTTTTTACAAACCCTTCAGCAGACCAATTATACATTCAGAGCCTGTAGATCATCTAATCTTCAAAGCCTGGGAGTTCACCTATATGATTTTGTGATAAACACTCTTCCTGCCTGTAGTCCCATTTTGTGACATTACAAATCCTCTTGTGATCCATCACAAGGCAAGGAGATGAAGTCACTGACAATCAAAAAAACAACAGAAAGACGTTTTGAAAGGAATACTCAATTTTGATAATTTACTCAGAGAAATCCCAGCAATGTGACCTAAGGGAACCAGGAAAACCAATCTGGACCACAGCCAGCATTCAAAACCTCCAATGTGCTTTAAATCCTTGGCTCCAGCTTTCTGGACCGAGCCTGAATAACTGTGTCAATCATATCTAGAGGCAGCTCTGCAACACAGTGTTGAAGAAAAACTTTGCAGTACTATATGCTTCCAAACACGTACACTAGCCAGTCTCTGACCTACTTACCTGAGAAGCCTGTCAGCAGGGCTACTTAACAAGAAAAACTACTTTAGAGCTGCTGCCAGATGCTTTGGTGACTTGCAAGTGCCAATTTCCCAGGCCACCTTTAAAGTGTATTTTGATTCACTACGAAAATGGTGCCTTTTTTTTTTTTTTCGTAACTACAGATTTTTTGTACAACAGCAGAACATTTTGGCAAATACCACGGATGTAATATTAATATGAGGTACTGATGGCTATGCACCTGCATAAAAATAGCTTCATATAAGAAGGTACAGATCCAGTAGAATTTGGGGAATTCAGCACCCAGGAAACAACAACAGGAGACTAGATGTTTATTTTGAAATCAACTTCAAATCTTAGCAATCCAGTACTGCAGTAAGGCATACACATTCTTCAAAAGAACTAGTGCTGTGTTACAGACAAACACATGAAATAAGCACTGATTAGAATGTGGCCTTTCAAAGTCTGTGCTACAGTTTCTCAAATACGGCTATGCCTTGTGTAACAAGTTTGTTAAAAGCTGTGGTGGTAATACATTTGTACCACAAAATATATGTCACAACTAGAGGAGCATGAATGAAAAAAAGGTGTTATCTTTACCCTTTGGCAGATATTTAATGAAATTCACTACTAAGTCATGTTTAAACTTTGCATTATAGAGTGGATTAAAAAAAAATAATCTTAGATTTGATTAATCAAAAGGGAGATTCTTCTTATTTCAAACAAACTCTCAAGTTTCCTCACTAAACCCAAACACAAGCTGTGCCTCCACACACAAAAGAGGAACTTAATCTCATTTTTGAAGACATCCTGAATTCAGAAAAGCAGCTGAGCCCAATGTTTTTATCTAAAAAAAGTTACAGGCAGCAGAGCCAACTGCTTGGGAATTTCCACTAATGCAACAAATACTGTAACCAATTCCAAATACTGTAAATAAAAACTTGACTGCATAACTCTCCTAGATACTTATCCTGCTTTGCTCCACTCCATGATCTAGTATATTCTCAATTTCCCATCTCTAACTGATGCAATGGAGCTCTGCACAGGTACTGAAGTCTTTGCACTTCCAACTCAGGGCAAAGGTCAGTGCCTTTCATAACAGAATGTAGCATTGCCTTGATAAGAAGACATGACTGGGGTAGACTTAAAATACACTTTCCAAAACAAAGAAATCAGGCTCATACATGTCTCTGTTTCTCCGGGCTTCCTCCTGCTCTCTGTGGTGTCGCCTCCTCTGCCTGGCAGACACATTAGAAGAGGCTGAAGATGTCCCGGATTCAGAGTCCTCTGAACTCTGGCCACCTGAGCCATGAACATCAAAGAGATGCTGCTCCACGGCTGAGCGGATTGTCTTCTCTAAATACCTGTCAAGCCGAAAAATAAGGTCAATTGAGCTCAAAGACTTTGTGGAGCTCCCTCTCTGCAACAATAAATAAAACAAGGGTATCTGTGGGATATGTTTTCTTAGGATGGCAAAGCAGCACAACATACTCCAGCGCTATGCCATATGCAAACAGCAAAGCCAAAATCTTCAGATACCCGCTTGTTCAAGTCCCTCAGAATAGCTGAGCCTTCCCAATTAATATTGCTCTTTTTGTTTCCAAGGATGTCTAAAATTTCAGTAAAACAACTAATTTTACTTACTGCAACTACAGTTATTGGTGCCTAACTTCCATCCTCCACTTAAAAGCCCCTGCTGTGACAAAATTGCATTTGATACCCAGCCGTGCTTACAGTGGTCAAGCCTGTTGTGCAATACCAGCTCAACAAGGCAATGGATCACCTGCAAGATGATTCACTGCTGTCTCACAGAGGGATGACAATAAGCAAACAGTAGCTCACTACAAACTCCTCACACACACTGTGACCAAGCATGGGTTTTGTTTTGAGTTCATGCTCTTTTCACACATTCTTGGGCCTCATTCTTGTGTATCCACAGCCACCCTGACATCCGTGTGAGAGCACCCTGCAGTTGCATCAGTTAAAGATGTGGGACTATTTGAACTTTCAACACAACTGAATTTTCATTTTGGTACTGCCATTTTCTTGTAATATTTTCTTCCTTCCTTCATCAGAGGAAGCTTTTATGGGAAAAATATTTTGTTTTTCAAAGAGGTCATACAGAAACCCATTTTTGTATACATCCCCATACCATCTCTCTTTCTTGGAATGCTTTAAGCAGTCACTGAAGAATGGGTTTTTCAAACATGCATGTAGAAAGTCCATGTATGGCTTCTACTGTTTTTTTCCATAATTAAAATTTTATTTCAGGATTTGCTGGTTAATTTTCAACTGAGTAGCTACAGTATGGCAATCTGTGCTTGGGCTGATTTCTCCTTTACAAAAGCTGTGCTAAGTTGCCATACTTGAAAGCCTGCTGGGACTGCAGTTCCTGGAAAAGTCAGAAGATCTTAGCAAGTGCAAAAGCCCAGATGGTTTAACTAGGCAAGTATGTCTGTATTTCACCATTGACAAAGATCAGCTCTGCAAACCCATCAGTCATTGGGAATTCCCAGCTCAGGCAAAAGAGCCAACTCATTTGAGCTCTGCTCCTCCCAGTTACAGCAGTAGGGCCAAGTCACGTCCTCTGCTGGGATGCAACAGGGAGCAAACAACAGCAAGAGGATGACACAGTGCAAAGAGCTTCTTGAAATATGCAAAGTTCTGCCTAAGCAAAACATCACAGGCACAGTGAGCAAAGAACCAAGGGCCTGAGAAGTTTTCAGAAGGAAGTGATTTATTATCATTGCTAATGAATTGCTTTGGGAAACAGTCCTTTATCCTGCCTGCTTTTTGTTTATGTAAGAACAATTCTTAAAGAGATATCAAAGAATAACCAGCAATATTTTAAAAAGCTCCAAGAAAGACAGTTACAAAATTGTAAAAGACACTTACTCTCCTGTAGCAGGAACGTTGCTACTGACTTGGGATACATGGGCACTGTATAAAAGAAAAAAAGAGAGAAAGATCTTATTATCAAAATAAGGTCTTAAAATCTCTTGCTCTTTGCAGTGCTAAGATTTAAAGGTTTGAGCTGTCTCAACAAGAATTGCATACACATGTCACAGGTTTTCCCCTTAAGGAATTTTCACTCCCACTGTGACGTGGCACATTTTGACAAGTCAATATCCTCAACAATTAATTTCCCCGTGATTCCCATGCAATAAGCAAAGGTCTAACAGCAAGTATTTCAACCTCAATATGTTACAGATTTTTTGTTTTCTTGTGGGCTTTCTGCTGCTGTTTTAGCCTCATCACAGAAGTCTTTGCCTTTTGAAGCTGACTTGAAAATGTATACACTTCATATTTAACTGCTCTCCCTGTTTGGCTATTCTCTTTGAACATGCTCAAGGAACATATTCATATTCTTTGCTTCACGTTTTAAACAATAAAATCTATGCACTCTCCTTTTTACCTCAGTCTGTTATCAGGCTCAAGAAGAGCTGACACAAATGTAGATGTTATCGCTTGCTGTTCAGAGCCCTTCTGAACAAGCTGACCTGGCACAGGTGTCACTGCTTTCTTCCCTCTGCCAAGCTGAGTCCCATCCTGCCCCTTTTTCACCCACTGATTCAGCTGACTCAGCCTTGCAGATAAGGTGACACTGCCTATTCATCTCTCCTGCGACCTCCCTTAAGTCAAATGCACCTACAGGCCTAGGTGTTTCCTTTCAAATTATCCCCGTATTAGCAGAGTACAACTGGCTGATAAATCCCAGTAAAATGTGGTCAGGGTACAAAAGCCAGGCTGAATGCAAGATGTTCTTCCTGCCAAAATAGCCACTCAGTTTTCACCAGTTTCTCTCAAATCATTTCATTGCAGAACCACCAACAGCTGATTTGCCTTTGCTACCCAAAGGTTTCATCTCTGCTTCCCTTGAATACTTCGCACTTCACTCTATGGGGCTAGAGCTAACTAAGAAGTTGCAGCACTCTCAGACAGCCACTCTATGGCTTTACTGCGGGTTTGAATTCACTTGGGCAGAAGGCAGGCAACAGAGGAAGAGATGGATAAATGAGGAGTCACTACAGCTAATTTAACAAAACCAACAAACCAGCATGACTTCTCCCCAGAAACACTCATCTGCAAATGACATGTGCAATGTGCTTCAGGCTGAACCAGTGTGTTCACCTGGGGTCTAACAACACACGCATCCTTGCCAGTCCCAGCTTCACTCTCCAGTCCCAGCACAGGTCACTGGAGTGGTGGCACACTAGGAAAGCAGTCACGGACTTGCTAGTATGTCCCACATACCTGCACAGGACCTGAGCAGTTGTGTCATTCAGGTAATTTCATGAAGACATACAAACAACTATTACTGCGCCTATAATTACAGATAAACTATCTGCATACAGGAAACAAAATTTGCAAGATCACACTTTCCACATCTAACATCTTGACTACCAGCTACAGGATGGCGTTGGAATTTGAAGTGCACATTTCAAGCACCATACTTGCTTTCCTGTTTGCTTATAGGAACTATGTGGCCTCTTCCCAGCCCAAAACTATTTTTTAAGATCTGGTCTCTCATGGAGACATATTAGCAAGTAAAGTGCTAGTGTGGTAGGTTAACCCACATTATAAGATACAATTCATGTGCTTGCTACAGCTCCCACACCCATGGCAGTAGATCAATGCTGTATCACCTTTTTACAGTATCTACATGCAAACCAAACTAAGTGAGGGTGTCTTTCATATCACACATTTCTTCTCTGTTTTCATGCCAGCAAAGTGGTAGTGGAGAGGAAGAAAGGATTGTTTGGATTTTAGCTTTTTTAAAACATCCCTTGGATATAGGTTTTTCTACCAATAAAAATTTTCTAACACCCCACTAGATTCTGTAGTTGTCTAATTCAGTTAGTGTGCTTTACTAACACCAATTCAGTTTTAACACCAATTCACTGACTGATTCTTAATGATGTGTAACAATTAATTTACTGTATCTACAAAAGCCCTCTTCAGGCAATACAGATTCTGTGAGAAAGACAGTAACGTGGTGATTTTCAAATTACTGACGAATAACAAGGAACTATGTATCCATTACATATCAACTGAGTGGATGACTACAAAATAAAGCTCTGACATTCTGATTTTATTGTACTGAATCCAAGTTTATCCTTAGCTCTGTCATAACTTAATGCTCTTTTATTAGCTCCCTCTCAATAAGACAGAGATTTTAAATCAGAGTTTTTCTAGATACACTAGCTTCCTTTTAATTCCACAGTTGGTAACTTTTCTGGCTATTTCATTTTGAAGCTTAATTCAAATGCGTTGCTAAATTGCTTTACTTACTCTCCACCAACCTTTCTTCCACGAAAGAACTTCACATCCAAAACAAATGGTGGAGGGGAGAGAGTTACACAGTGGTTTCAGGACTCAAGCCTGCTGCAGGACAGGACTGAACAGGCGGTGCAAGAGCACGTTGGCAAACTCAGGCAAAGACACCACCCTGTAAGGATTTCAGAGCCCAGACAAGCAACCAGGCAGGGAGGGTGTATCCTGAGGGCTTTTCCAAACTTCTTGGGTGGCAGAAGTGGCTCTGCTGTTGGATTTATGTGGAGCAGGCAAGGCGAGCCATGCCTAGAAGAGCCCTCTTGTCATGCCCGCCTGTGCAGGCAACTGCCTTGCTCAGTAAATCTATCCAGACAATGGGAACTCATGTTCTGCTTCAGTTAATTATTTTCTCCTCACATCTGCTCCATTTCACTGATACGTATGGTCCATTATCTCCACAGCTAGATTATCTTTATTAGATTATGCAGCTGCTGTTGCAGAGCACGCTGAGAAATACCAACTTTTCATAGAAATTACAGATTCTTCTCAGATGACTGAAGGCAGGACAGTTTCCCAGTTCTGGGGGACTTTTACTTTCAGAAAGCCAGCCAGAAAACCTGCATAAAGGCACATAACTGTTTTAAGTGCTATGAACTTTTGAACTGGTTTCTTATAACCCTCATGCTTTTCCTTTTGGGAAGTCTGACCTCTAGCACTCCCCAGTTTTGTCTAACTTGTTTACCCAAGTCTTTTGCTCACTTTCAGAGGTGCTCTAACAGCTCTATATAATGTCTTACTTCACACATAAGGCAAACTCTTACTACATGGCCTCCTTTCTCCTGTTTCAGCCTCAAGGATGAGAAGGTGGTATTTTTCATCACCAGTAAATCTCATCTGCGCCCCCTAACTAGTACTCCTTAAGTTGAAAAGATGTGCACAGGAGTGAGAATTATCTCATGCAATGCCTGCACCACCTCTGATCTGTGTTGGGCATCTTGTGATAGCAGATGCTGGATATCAGTGAGTTGGATATCAATGCCCTTTCTCCTGATTTCTTTCATTCAAGCCACTATTGAGCAAAATATCTTAGCATCTAGACAAAAAGAGCAAAGAAAAAACATCAAACAGAGCAAACTAGGAAACTGACATACTGGCCTAGCGTTTTCCCAGACTGAGTTTTCATTTATGAAGTAATTTAATTAATTCTTGACAATACCTAATGGTCTAATTCATAAGCTATACTTGCAGTCTGATACTAAAGTCGTCGGTTGCTGAGATGTATTTACAGTCCATCTGCTTTATTCAGGAAGCAAAGGTGGCTTTTGTTCTTGTTTTTGCTTTTTTAAAAGCTGAGCACAACAGTAAGAAAACCTCAATAGATGCACAAACTTTTTACCATTTTGCTATTCCAGTGAAGTTGAAGATGTTTAAATGGCATTGACATAACAGACGGGAAATTCCTGAAGTCATCCTGAATACTGTATTTCAATCCCTGATCTAGGAATTTCCTATTCATGGGTATTTATGTGGTCTAAATGCTATCCACTCTCCACACTGTGACATACAATACTGCAAACTCACATGGGGTCCATTTTAAGACAACTACTTTATTTGACACACTTTCAAAGAAGTGTTGTGATGGCATACAAAATGTGAAAATAATGAGTTTAAAAACAAAAGGGGTGTGCTCTTAGTTACTGGGATGTCCCATCACACAGAGGACATGCTTTCATTATCTTCTCAGCACCTTCACACTTTCACAAGCTCAGATCAAATTATCCTTCCTTTAAACGCGGTAAATTATTTTTTATACTACTTTGTTACTACACAGGAAACTAACCCTACTTTAGAAGCAACTTTACTTGGGATTCCTAATGTTTTTCACTTGCACCTCCTTTATGACAGATGAACACTGACACCTACTGCTTGAAGCAGAGACAACCCTGTAGGGGATTCATAGAGACCACATGATTCAGCTTGGTGAATTTGCGTGGCTGTGTCCGTGCAGGCTCCCCTGCAGGGCAGGGAACTAATCCTCAGGGAGCCTCAGACCTGCATGGCAGGCAGGCACCCAGAGCAGGGGCATCTGGTGGCCTGGTGCTTACTTCCAGCCAGTGCAGGTGTGATGGACATGAACCCGCATCACAGAATGTAATCATGATTTGTGATGGGGCCCAGCACTCCTGTGCACTTAGGACCTCTTATGGCACATCTCATGGAGGGAGAAGTGTCCAGTATGAAGGTGGCCAAGCAAATTTCTGAGCAAGTGTGAAATCTAGAGCAAAGTTTTCTGGTTTCTTCAGGAAATTGACCTGAGAACAAACAGCATAAAATATCTTGCCCAATAAACTTCAGGATATGAATACCTGACTTGCATTATTTAAAGAGTTGTCTCAAATAAAAACTGTTGAAAGAAGAAACAGGCAGTAGTACTGAATAATGCCCATGGAAGTAATCTAGGAAAAGAACCAGGCAAAACTGCCTAATGCCTTGCCCTGCACTCGTGTATTTAATGCAATCTTTGGCACTGCTTGTGATGTCAGGTCTCATCACAATTTCAGTTTAACGCTCGGCATGTTAACAAGGAAGCTCCACAAAGCTTTTGCTTTTCTCCTCTGTAATACCACTCTGGCTTATCTCAGGATGTACCCATCAAGGAGCTCCTCTGGTAGCATCTACATGACTCATGCCACATCTAAGGCACATATGACAGCACAAAGCATGCCTGAAGATTCCCTGTCTTCTGAAAACTCATTGCATACATGGAGTGGAATTGTGCTCACAGCCAGATGCTGCCACTGCCAGATGCTGCTTCATTACCTGAAACTGCCAAATGTTTCTCAGTACTGATTACTCAATGCAGCTGGTATTCAGAGTCTCACTGAAGAATTATACAAGGAGCAGTACAAGGAGCACTTTTTAACAATGTCAACTCCCTTTACCACAACGTTTTGTTACAAAAGGTTTTGGAACGTAAATGCCCTTCAGGCATGACTCCCTGGAACAATCAATCACCTAGCAAGGTTTTCCTCTTTTTTTTAACTGTATAGAAATCTTCTTGCCTGGTACTGAGCACAGCTGAGCCAACAAATTATCTAATCAAGGACTACAGAGAGGGAGAAGATAACTCTGGTCAGCAGTACATGAATGGATTCCAAGCCCAGGTCTCTCCAACTGGTCAAGCTGACGTCATCCTTATTATCCCCAATGAGAAAGGGCTCCAGCTACAAAAATAATAATTTTCTGCCCAAATATATTAATAAACTATTTTTACACATTCTCTCTTGCATCAGTATTGTTATTTAACATAAACATCCTCCACTCTCTTTCTAAAACTCAGGGGGAATATCTGTGCTTTGGTTAATTTCTTACAGTAGCTAGGATCTCCATACTCTTTTCTCCATCTTATAACAGTCTTCCCATTTCTTTAATCATCTTCACAAACCTAAAGCCATTGGAATATGAGTGACTTGAAACTGTGTAAGGCTTCACCTGTCCCTTGTACAGGGGTATCCATATTTCTAAGTGTACTGAAAATACTTCCTTTATATAGCCACTGTCATGTGATTACTTCAACTTGAGTATTTTCATCCTATGCCTCCCTTTCACCCTTCCATGAACAAGTATATTCACATCTTCTTTTTCCCCTAGCATTTCCAAATGTGAGGAATTCCCTTTTCATGGCAAGGATTTTCATTATTCGAACTCAGGTATATGACTTTATTACTTATGTTATTATTTTTATAGTATAGATCTTAAATTTGATGCTTACCTTTATAAATATATAAAAATACCTTATATATGACAGTGAGATATTTTATAAATGTATCTATATCGCTCACTCTATATAAGCTCAATTAATTAACATGATTTGACTTTATTATGCTAGTGGCTATTAAGGAAAAGAAGTTCATAGCATTTAAGGATCTCCAGCAACAATCCCCTTCTTCGCCTACCAGTAATATCTATAGGTCTCACCTCCTCCCCACCCATTTTTAAGTTCTAATACTCATGCCTACTTTTTACACATAGATGGCATGATATAAAACACTTTGCTGACATCAGATAGATTTTCTTCCTCTCTCTGGAAAGTCTTTTAAAAAATAATGTGTTTGTACTGGTGTCACCACTCTTTACAAACCTATGTGATATTTTGTCTCATTTACTGCTTACTCTCATATTGTTACAGAATGTTTATTCCCTTAAAAAGTAGCAGTGGTGATAAAGTCTTGACTTTCCCAATATCAAAAGGAAAAAAAACCCCAACAAATCAGTGTCATTTTAAGAAATAGGATATTTAGTGGTGGCATTCTGACAGTTCTGACTTAAAAGTTAATACCTTCACCATTTGTCTTATTGTTAAAAACAGCAACCAGGGAAACATCTCCATTGTTAGCTGACATGGTACAGCACAGAATAATCAAGTCTCTGATTTGATCCTATTAAAACTGATTTATGGATGGTGTGCTGGCTTTGGCTGGGGTAGTTAACTTTCTTCCCAGTGGTTGGTATGGGGCTGTGTTTTGGATTTGTGCTGAACATGGGGTGGATAACAGAGAGATGTTTATGTTATTGCTGAGCAGGGCTTACACACAGCCAAGGCCTTTTCTGGTTTTTGTACTGGCAGGGAATTCAGGGGTGCATGGGAGGCTGGGAGGAGACACAGCCAGGCCAGGTGACCCAAACTGATCAAAGGGATACTCCAGACCATATGACATCATGCTCAGTATTTAGAGTGGAGGGAAGAAGGAGGAAGGGGGGAACATTTGGATTAATGGCATCAGTCTTCCCAAGAAGCCATTACATATGAGAAGGCCCTGCTCTCTGGAGATGGCTGAACACCTGCCTGCCCATGGGAAGCACTGAATGAATACCTTGTTCTGCTCTGCTTGTATGCATGGCTCTTTCCTATTAACCTGTCTTTATCTCAAGCCATAAGTTTTCCAGCTCTTACCATTCCAGCTCTCTACCAAATCCCGCTGGTGGGGGAGTGAGCAAAGCAGCTGGTTGCTGGCTGGGGTTAAACCATGACAGAGGGACACAATGTTCCTTCCATCTGGCAAGAGCCAAGTATTATGCAGTGTTTGGAAGCTAAAGAGCTCTTGTTCCCACTTATTTAACTTGTATAATTATCTATATGGAACTACTGCATAAACACAGCAGTGACCGCTCTGTACCCAAACATTCATGATTCACTTGAGCAGTATTCCAAACTATGTAAGTGTGGCTGGTAGCAATAGAAATTGATTTGACCATCAGACAGCTAAAGCAGACAGCCTCCCCTTCCCTGTCCATGGTGTGAAATGCAATTCCTACATATGTCATGCACAGCCTCTGGGGCAACAATTAGGACATTTGAAGTTACACAGAGAAAGCTGGCCACCCACTCAAGTTCTCAGTTGTTCAAGCACCAGGCATTGCCCAGCCAGCACCAGCTCTCCTGCCAAACTAACTGCACTTGGCAACTGACCTCAGGAGGGCACATTTCTGATGTGTTACAAACAGAAGCAAGACTTACAAGCTGTTCCCTTTATTTACAAGTAACTGTATCCCAGCAATGTTACAAAAGACACTGGCTTGGCAAGAAGCCTGTATGTCAAGGTGTGCGGCTCCCCCTCCTACCAGCCATTTCTTCACTTCCCAGCTATGTGTTTATTCCTGACTGTTCCCTTGCTATTTGCAAGACAAATTCCCATGGAAACCCATCCCTCCATCCCTTCATTTCTGTGGATGCACTGATTTTTTGTTCTCCCCCCTCATAAGACTAATCTCTACTTAAGATGTTCAAATTTCCTCCCTTCCTCTCAGAAATGTCCTGCTTTGATATCAGTTTTCTCAGGTCCACTCCTTGCTCCCCATCTCTCCTTGGTGATCCTGACAAGGTCAGCCAAAAAGAATCTCCATGGATCACTCTTCTGTAATCCAGGAAAGTTTTGAGCAGTAAGACAGATGGAAATGTAATGAAACTCTAAAATAATTTGAAGGTCACATTTAGCCAGAAAGAAAAACAAAGGGGCAGACAATTTTCAATGGAAAGACAGGATGAAGATTTAAACTAGGGAAAATTTGAGACAGGGGAATGTATGTGTGCAGCTACAAAATAATCTTCTGAAGGCAAAGGCAGAATCTCCTTTGACAATTTGGAGCTTGTGAGGCACAGCTTGGCAACATCTGCACAAATAGACTGAGGGAATGACGGTGCATCAACAGGAAGGCAGACAGGATCATGGAACCAGGTTAGTCCATGAACAGTTCCCTGACATACATTCCTGCACAGTATGCATTAACTGCACTCTATGATTCAGGTTAGAAAAATTCTTTAAGAAAAAACCCAAGCTACAAAGATAAACAGGAATATACGCCAGAGATTAACAAATTTCAGACAGCACTGTAATAATTCCAATTACCACTGTTCATACAAAAAGCACCACTGGGACTTCTTTTTATTTGTTTAAACTCTACAGAGATCAAAGAACCCAATTATAATATCTGGCCCTTCCTCCTCTGCAGCCCTTCATTGTTAATTGCTCTGGCTCCTGTTCTTCCACTAAGTCTAAATGAAAGCACTGGAACTGAGCCTGCTACTGAAGCAAGCAGAGAAAACTTCCACAGACGTCAACAGAATTAGACCCCTTTGACAAGCAGTGACTTTGCCCTCCAGCTGGCAAAACAAGAAACAATTTGTTGAAATGCAGCGTGAGCACCATTCCCTCCAGTGAGGCTTGCTGGGTACCCAGGCACTCTCCTGCTTTTCTCGGCTGCAGCAGGGAACTGGATGGGCTGCTGACTCACCATCTGGTTCCTGGTTTCTTTCTGAGCAGCACATGCTGCCAGTTCCTCAAATCCTGTAGCAACAATCTCTCCTGTGCCTGCAGATAAGCTACTCAGGCATCTAAGCTACGTAACAAACCAAAGAAAAGAGGAAAACCACGTCCATCTTGCAATAAAGACCTTAAACCCTGGGCCTCCTCTTTAAATACAAAAGAAACGAAGTAGAGATGGTATCTGCAAAGACTCATCCCACTAACTGAGCAATAATTACAAATGTGAAATTAATGCTCACTTAGATTACAGTCTGTTCAGCACTTCTGAACCCCTCCCCACATTTAATTCCAAATACGAGCCAATCCCACAGAGAAAAACAAATGAAAACAACTGAGTAAATACCTCACATAGAAGGGTGACATAGGCCGCTCATCCTCTTGGGAGCTAAAAACAAAACATATTTTGTAAGTTAGTATGCAGCTCTGTCTTGTATTTGCAGCTTAAGATACTCACTCTTAAAAAGCAGAGATAACGAAAGCAAAATTGCACCGATTACAGAGGTAACACTTAAGTCTATTTTGTCATCTGGTTGACGCATGGGAGAAAGCTTTAAGTTACTTTCCTTAAATCCTGGCAATCCAACTCATTTCTCAATGTCCGCAAATGTGGCATAACACCTCCTGTTAGACAGCCAGGAGTCACTCTGACTCTGCAACAGTGCTAGGGCTATTCCCATAGCAACAATAAAGCATTTTGCTAGGCAAACCAAGAGAGTCCTTTGCTATATCTGCTGCTCCAAAATTAAACAATCTGCCTATTAAAGCCAAGCTTGGGAGAAAAACCAAATGACATCTTGAGTAACCAAAGAAACAGCCACGGCCATAGGTGTATGCATGAGGCTACCTATTCTCCAGTTTTACCATTCCTGTGGAAAGTTTATTTGAATGAAATTTCTGTAGGCTTGAGATCAGGGTTTGCCACTGGCTGGCACAGAGGTCCCCTGACAAAATGTTTAGTTGTGTTTTAGCTGTCAGCTGGCCTGGCCCCAACATTAACTACCTGGCAAGTGACTTACCAGCCCTCATCCAGCTTGTTGTGTCTGTGCTGGCACTAGGATAAGAGTGAGCTGGGACACAGATAAATACACATGCTCTCTTGAATCTTGAAGGATTTTATTTATTGGCTTATAAAAGCTGCTCTATAAAAGCACTTGATAAAGGAGAAAGAAACATCTCTGTAGGATTTGCAACTAGGAAATCAAGTACTCAGGTACTTTCTGCAGCTTCCATTGGAACCAGCATGAAGCTCCCTCAGCAAGATGAGCTGAAACTGGCCTGCAGCCAGATAAGCACCCTGCCCTCACACTGTACAGAGCCAGAGGCAGATTTAAGAGGTCTTATTTCCAACCCAGCCAATGTTATAACAGATCCACAAATATGAACGCCAAATTCACTGAGGGGAGCAGAGCACAAGGGAGGAGGCAAGATACAAGGGATTTTAAAAAGGCAGACTTACAGATCAGCAAGCCACTGTTCCGGAGAAATAACCACAGAGATTCAACCCCCAAACTAGAATATGGAAAGATTCACAAACAGACATCTAAAGAAAAGACCTTAAAGTACATGATGCGGGAAACCCAAAATACTGATTTGTGGGTAGCACCAAACACCACAGACCGGAAGGAACAGAAATTGCCTCTGAAATTGGTGTGGTCCGCCAAACTTCATCACCTCTGTAAGGCAACAGGGACTGGACAGCTTTCAGCAGCTCCCCAAGAAGATTGGGAGCACAGCTGCTACTGGAAACCTTGCTGCCAGTTCCACAAGCCCATCTTCAGTAGCCTGAACAAGCTGCAGTGCCCAGAGCTGCTGCTGCTCCCAGAGCCAGGCAGGACACAGAGCAGTGCACAGCAGGTGGAGAGTGCCTACCTATGAACCAAGGCTAACAGCACCTGAAGAGTCTTTGTGAGAAACTGCTACAGCTTTGAGACTGCCTAGAAAAAGTTGGTGGAAACACAGAAATGCCCATTACTGCCTTCCCTGAAGACAACCTGCAACAAAGACATGGGTAAGGATTTCTGCCAGGTAAGGCTCCCTCCCCTGATAGCAATGCAGTCTCCCAGTCTGCATGCACGCTATCACTTTATTTGGCACTTACAGAATATATAAGAAAGTACTTTAAACTCAGAAAGCTGCTGGTGAAGTTTTTTGCTGTGTTTGGTTCACTGCATTAATAACTATACTTGTAATCTCAATGCAAACAAGTCCAAGTAGTGGACAGAAAACATGAAAAATCTTTTCTCACATACATGAAAGTTCACAGTGCCATCAAGATTTCTGTGCCTTAATGCAACTTCAAATGACAACACCAAATGCTGCTTTATGTACAAGTGGCAGTTGCCGAAGCCACACCAAACATGCTTTCTTTTCCATCATAAACACCCCTCCTAATTTCAAAGTTTGTGATTAACTTCCAAATCAAAGCAGCATAATCATATGGAAAAAGTCCAAATAATTTTTTGCATTTATGCTCCCAATATGTGTTTTGACAGAGGGATAGAAAAGTAGTATTCAGCTGCGACTCTGAGTCCTCTCGCATTTCCTTCCCTTTCTTCCAGAGAAGTGCAACTGGATGACTCTTAAATTCAAGCAAGTTTTTTAACTGTGCAAAAATTTATCCACCCATACAAAGGAACTGAGCAGAAACAAGTATTTTAAGCCCATTAGCTGGGAATGGCAGATAAAGAAGCTCTTATGGAAGTCAGAAACCAAGTATCAGTTTTATTTAGATCATCAAGTTTCAAGATTTCACATGGTTGGTAACAATGGTAGCTGTGAAAAACCTCTCTTACTCAATAGTGGTTCATAGTTTCACATGTGCAGCAAATGAGCAGCAGCTGAATCTGGGATGAAGACCTCCAAGGTAACTCATATGAAATCCAGACTTTTGAGAAAATTATAAAAATCTCCTAAATTTCGACCTTCCCCAGCAAAGAACTTATCATTAGACAAACAGGATTAGCAGTAAATTAAATTTTGGGGTTTGTTTGTTTGGGATTTTTTTTGTCCTCAACGTTTTGTCCAGATGTACGTATGCTTTATGTCCAGAAGGCATGAAATAACTTAAAAAAACTCCAGTTCAACTATCCCTGATTACCTGGCCAAGCAGGTGAGTGCAAAATACAGCAGCCTCTTTTTTCTCAAGCATATAAATAGCTCCCCTAAATCCAGGGATTAAACAGAAATTAATCGCTTCCACGAAATACTTGGGAGATTACCTGACAACTTCCTTCTTGCTAAAAACCAAAACAAATACCAGCCAAACTAAAAAAACCCCAAGCAAACAAAACCCGAAACCAACAAAACAAAACAAACATAAAATCCCACAACAAACCAAACTTGTTCCATCTATTTCACAGGCAAAGAAGTAATGCTACGTATGTTTATGACCACCACTCAGCTAATATAGTTTGTCAATCTGGAAGGAACACCAGTTTACCCCACCAGTTAGTTTAGCACATCTTGGGATTTTCAGGCACATCCTTTCTACCCCTGAAGAAGGAAAAAAGGAAGGCTGGGTGAAATCTAACTATTAAATGATGAATTTCCATTACAGAAGGAGTGTTATCCTTTTTTGCCTCCCTCTTTTGCAACAAGAATGTTACAGGCAATGTTATGTTCACCCCTCACATTCTTAAACAGGCAATCATGGTTCAGGGGTTTTTTTCTGACATCTCATAGAACCACAGAATCGTTGAGGGTGAAAAAGACCTCTCAGATCAAGTCCAGCCTTTAAACCATCTTGTTCTTCAGGGAGAGTAAGAGAGCTACTGAGCCTGTTGTAGAGCACCCACTTAGATGGAAAATTCCCAATTTATTTACGCGTGTGAGGAATACTCTTATCTCAGCCCTCTTCTCACTGGCCTGAGCTCCCACCACAAGTCAGAGAGTGGCTCAGACTCCTTCCTCCTTGTTTTATTTGCACTTAATCAGCAGCAGTTCTTCTGTCTTAGCTTCCTGGCACTGGAATATCCAATATCCATTACAAAGCTACTGCTGCTTTCCTACTGCACATCTCTTTTCAAAACTTAAATGGAACATTCAGTTGATGAAATTAAAAAAAAAACACAAACCAACAAGCCTCCAGATTTTGGCTTTGGTTTTTTTGTGGTTTTTTTTTTCTTTTTCTTTTTTTTTT
>VYXD01001455.1:0-17472 GCA_013397195.1 Hylia prasina
CAAGAACAGCCTTATAAACACCTAGGCTAAAGAGCATGGCGTTGAATGGACATATCACATCCCTTATCATGCACCAGCTGCTGGGAAAGTTGAATGGTGCAACGGACTACTTAAGACTACCCTGAAGGCACTTGGCGAGGAGACTTTCAAAAACTGGGAAGTAAACTTAGCAAAGACCACCTAGATGGTCAACACCCAAGGCTCTATCAATTCGAGCTGGTCCTGCCCAGTCTGAACCTCTGCACAGGGTGGATGGATATAAAGTCGCTGTGGTACATATGAAAGGTATTTTAGGAAAGACTGTTTGGATTAACCCCACCTCAGGCAAAGGCGAACCCATTTGTGGGATTGTTTTTGCTCAAGGACCTGGTTACACTTGGTGGGTAATGTAGAAAAATGGACAAACCAGTCGTATACCACAGGGAAACCTAACCCTAAGTGAGAATTGAGTGTAAGAATTCACTGTGTATTGATTTAGGTATGATGCAGATGATAATAGAGTAAGACGTGGATAATGTCTTGGGTTATGGAACCAAAAATGTGTATTCTATTTTCATCTGCTGAAAGCAATTGAGGAAATGGGTTTTTTTCTTTATCTCTTGTAACTCTGGGGGGAGGGGGGTGGTTATAAACCAAGGCAGTTCTTTGATTTAATTTTTTTCCTGCATTGTTAAAAATTTCAGTAAATGTTCAATCAAATCAATTTTGAGCTTTCTGCTCAAAAAAGCATCCCATCAAACTCAATAAGGAAAACCCTGAAGGTGGATGTGCTTTTTAAATTTGTTCACTACTGTACCACAATTTTCATTGGTTTTTGGAGAGTTGACTGGTGTCAGAGGGTAGATCCTCATTTTCAAACCTTGAAATCCTTCGCACAGACAGCTGTTTTAGCTAATGTAAATTGATAGACAAATATAAATTCCTCATGGGAGGCTTGACAGAGCCTTGTCAGTAGTAACTAGATAATCGGATTGCAAACCTACTGCACATAGGGAGCACAAAAAGTCTCTTCAGAACCAACCGCTTGTTTGCTGTTCCAAGGTGTGTGTTCTTCGAGGACATGTGCACAGTCTCTGGTTTTTTTGCTCAAGTGGAGCTTTGCAGTGTGGGTGATGGAGAGTGTTGTAGAAAAGACATTGAGAATGTGGCAGAGAATTCAGTAGAACTGTCACATCTAAAAAATTTTCTCAACTTCCTTGGAAAGTAATTCCAAGTTAATAAATTTCATGTCCATCTGCCCTGAGTTTCTTGCTTATTGTTATATCTCTGATGTTTTACAAATTCTGTATCCATCTCTATAGGAGTTGCTTCTCTCTCTCCCTCTCCCTCTCTTTTTTACTTCTAAGTCAGTAAACTATGATGTATGTGTCTCTCCCTGAATAACGTTATTATATGATGCTGCTGGAGCCCTGAATAGCTTGGCTGTGGACTGCTGAACCCTTTGAATGTAATTGTTTTAACACCATGAAATGAAGTAATGCATAAAATTGATAATAAACGGATATCTCTCTGCCTCTGCATGCAAATGAGCACTTAGCACCAGGGCACAGATGCCACCATTGTTTCCCCCCTTGAAAATGACAAAGTAAGTGAAAATTTCTACCAAGAGCTTAGAAAGTACGGTAGCTGCATTTTCTTTATATTTTAGAATTTCACAGAGTTGGGAAAGCAAACTCTCCTGCCAACATTCAGAAAGGGGCTGGATAATGCCTGCCTGTAGTACACTGGAACATACAGCGAAGAAAGGTTTTGTTGATTTTTCTTCGGAAGATAAAGAATCTGTGATTTTAAGAACAGTGATTCTCTTCCACTTCCATGTTCTTAATTTTAACATCTCATTTTTGTTTTTTAAACAAAGACTGTATTTTTTATCTCAGTTTCTTGCTTCCTCCTCCACCTCTTCTAAAAAGTACAGCTAGAATCAATGTGTTATACCCATTAATCTGCAGTGCATATTAAACAGGCACATTTAGAATACCTTGGGTCTGGCTGCAGCTTTGGATTTACCCTTTGTTTGTTTTCTAATTTATACTTTTAGTTAATAAATATCTCCAGGAACTAAAATGATTACTTTGTTTTAGAAATGTTGTACAGGCTTGGCTTTTTTTCTCCTTCTGCTTTAACAAAAGGGTAGAAATCCATAAAAGAGGGGTATTATTTTATAGATTAATCCTTTCATTTTCAAGCATCAGCTGTATTGCTGTTCATTTCATAAAGGGATCTTACTTAGAGAAAGGTCTAAATTAGCTTGTCACATTTTTTTCCTTTGCTCTTAGGTTAACAGTTTCCAGTTCCTCATTATGATTCAAAGATGTTCACAAGTCTTAAACAGTAATAAATTACTTGAAATTGTATTTGTAAAATATTTGAAACTATCATCATTTTCATAGAGGTTTCCTAAGAGTGCTAAATTAACTTTGCATTCACCTTCTATCTCTATGAAAAAATTAATCACTCGAGTCAGAGTTGAAAGATTTGTTGAAGTCCAGACATGACATTTGTTGATTCTTCCATGTCTAAACGTCTGCCTCCTGTTAATAGAGAACTGCCTCATCTTTCTTTCCTTTGTTGTTGTTGTTATTTTTGGCCCACCACTTGATTTCTTGCTCCAATACTCTGTAATTCCATGTTTTCCACTTACTTCCCTGTGTCACCTACTCCCCTTGCATCCCAGAAACTCTCTACAGTTTGGAGCATCATCTTTCATCAGTAAATTCTCAAGTTAGTCCCGTATCTGCATGGACACCACTTCCACCTCTTTGTGGGGTGTCCAAGGATGACTTTTTTTAAACATAGTTGATTTGAAAAGTCAAAATTAAATAAAAGGTTTATTTCATGTTAATTTAATTCAATCCAAATGTAAGCTTTTACTAAAAAAAAAACCCAGTTCCAGCACCTGGTCTTCATCCCTATGTGTATATCCCAACTGTACCTCCCATTTTAGATCTGACAATTGTGTGGCAAGCCAGAATGCTGTTTATCTGACAGAACTCCCCTTTTACTTTTGCATTTGGCACATTAGAGGTTTTGTGTTTGGTCAGGAGCTGACCTGACTCACTTGAAGTGTCACAGTTCCGAGACCTCAGAAAGAGATGTGACAGAAGAATGTAATCAGGCCTGGGGGGAGGGAGGGGCCACTCCTGTCCACAGTGGCCTGTCTTTTCCTCAGTGTGAGTAATGTCATGTGGTACCTTAAATTCTCATTAGTTTGTGCTTTCTCTGTTTTGGTCTGCAGACCCTTGGCTGATGCTATTGAACTCTTTAGTAATGTGTCCTTTCAGTTTGCTTCTTTCCTGTATTTCAAATCATGAAGTTTTATTTGAGGCGGTGGGATTTTATGTTTTTTGTCATTCCTTTTCACTCTGGGCACTGGTATGTGCTCATTTGTGTTCATTTATAAACTCTCCAAGTATTTTAACTGGCATTCTCCCATTTTAAGTTTTCCAAGTTTTTTAACTGACATTCTTAAAAATCATAATTTTTATTACATGTGTATCTGTTCTTCACTTTCTAATAATCACAGAGACCATTTCATGGTCTCTCCTACCTATTTCACCTTTCCTCTTCATATATGCAATCATTTCCCATCATTTAGACTCATCATTAAAAGATCTTCCCCTCCAAACTTTCTCTATATGAATCAACAAAATTATCATCAAGGGAATAAATTATCTTATCTATTAACTACTTTGCCGAAAGATGCAAGGGTACTAGAGGAAATAACCTCCTTCCACTGAGGCCAGAGTCTTGGATTCCTTTGGTTGATATTCACAAAAAGTTTTGTGCAGTGCTGTACACCCTGTGCAGAAGCATGATTCTCCTTTGTAGAGAAGAATTATTGCCAAGAGATTTTCAGCAACCTTCCCTGTCCACATTAGGGATAGCTTTTCCTTACTTTACCATTCCTGAATTATAGTCTTCCGTATTGACAGGCTGGCCATGAGAATAACAATGACACTCCATTTTACTAACATTTTCATCCTCCCATTTACATCTGTTATTCTTAGACTGACACACAGGGATCTGCTCAGTGGGAATGTCCATCCCTCCAAACTTTTGTCACTTCTGTTATTATTAAGCCTGTCCCTGTGTTATTTAGGCCTTTTCAGGTGACTGCTTTACTTCAGCTTTTTTGCACACATCCACAGTTTGATCCTATTTGCAGTTTTCACCTGGTTATTGTTGATAAACAATAACACACTCATCTTTATAAGGACTCAGTGCTTGATGAGTAGAAATATCATGAAAGTGTTTACCAGAAGTGCATACTTTCACTAAAAGATTATCAATATTCTGAAATGTGTGCATACTTTCACTAAAAGATTATCAATATTCTGAAATGTGTTTACCTGGCAATGAATGGATAGATGACATTATTTCCCAGTCAGAAGTCTAAAACATTATTTAGTTAAGCTGTGGTGGCTTTGAAGTCCTTGGCTGAAACATTATAACATTATTTTAAAAATTACTTTTTAGTTTTGCCATATCATAGGCATTTCTATGTATAGTTGTATATAATGTCCACTACAGTCCTCTCAATGCAGAGAAATTTGTCTCATAAGAAACCTACCGAGGATCATAATTCTGTATCTAGAATTAGATCAGGCTTCCACATCCTTTCAACACCAAGAATCACCAATCAAAGGAAAAAGAGACAGCTTATTAATAAGCTGTAGAACTATTTTTAGTATAGAACTATTAATGGAAAACCAGGATCAAGTGAGAATAAGGGGCAACAAAAGTTATTTGATGGGAATTCTTTCAATATCCAAACTTATGCTTAAATAACTGTGATAGGAGAAAAAGAGAAACCCAATATCTTCCAATAAGGAATTCGGAATATATACACAGCAAACAGATACTAATTTGATGAACTGTTTCAATAATATACAAGTAACAAATTCCTGAGCCATACAAATCCTGTATCCTATAGCATTCAGTGTTGTTATGAGTCAACTTAGCTGATTTATGTTGCATCATAAAAATCATGAGATGCTTTATGTATGATTTTGATATAGAACTCAGTGAAATGTGATACTTCTTCTTTGAAATTCTGTTGCTTTCTTAAACTTGACCCTCAGTGTACGGCTTTGGGATATAATGAAGCCATCAGCACTAAAACAGAGAATAATGTATACAGATAGATATAGATATAGATTATATAGATTATATATGTATTATATACATATATAACCTATATGCATTATATGTCTATATAGATTATATATGTATTCATTCTGCTCCTTCCCACCCCACCCACATGCTCAGAAAATTTATTGTCCCTTAGAAGTGAAACTATTGCTTTATGGATATTTATAAGCCAATCTGAACAGATTCTCAAATAATGACCTAAGAGTCAAATCTAGTTAAATCAGGAGGCTGTTTCTCTTCTTTCTCAGTACCAGACTTGTGGATTTTATATGAGAATCTTCTCACATTATTGTGGTCAGTCTTGGCTTTAACATAGAAAGAGTGTAACCACTTCTGATAAAATAAGAACAGAATTATTTCAAGCTAAAATCACAACTGAAGAGTGATTAAGATAAAAAAAGGACTTTGTCTGTATGATTTTTTTCAAATATACACTTCTTCAAGCCCTTGTTTGCAAAGTGGCACCAAACTGTTGCCTGAATTGAAGCTGTGGCTATTTGTCGATATAAAAGTAAAGAATGCTGTACATTTGACAAAGTTCAAGTTTTGCAACTTTTCATGGAGTACTTACATAACAGTCAATGATGTGAACTTTGTTTTATTATGAACTCCAGAATAAGATACATTTTTCTTTTTACCTTCTCACTGGCATCCTTCAGTTCCTCCTTAGAAATTATATTTGACAAACAAATACTATTGGCAGCCAATGTACTTATATGCCATGATAAGTGATAACAATCCTTCCTTTTTCTGTCTTAGGTGGATGTTTATAAGCACTTTGGGTTCTCTTTTACTTTGCTTGCACACAATACCAAGCATAAGGGGCTTCCAACTCTGTAAAACTATATATTAAGGACTTATTCTCATCCATTTCATGTTGTAAAAAGTAGCTCAATTTTAAGGAATTATGGTTTCTTTCAATGTGAAAGAATCTTAGACTCAGATGTGTTAAAGTGTTTAGATGTATTCTCAGGCATACAAAATCCCATGCTCAGCTTGTAAGTATGTAGATTGAAGGGTGTGTTATGAGCTCTGCTGGCAGTTACTGCTATACTGCAAAAGAAAGTAGAAGGCTGAAAAATAATGTGCTCAATCTTTATCCCCTGTGAGCTCTTGACTTGGAAGCCTAGTCAAACCTATATATTCACAAAGAGTAGAAAACTGAGACAAAAAAGTAGCAGAGAACAAGAACAAATTAAACTTAGGAACAGTGTCTTTTGCAGTCAAGTTCTGTAGATCTGGCTGCAGAATGAGAATAATTAGAATACAAATAGTAACTCTTTTTCTTTTTGTACTATTGTCTCTCTTACATGTTTATGTCTTTGTATATTCACCATCTGCCAGCACCTGCCCTCTATAGGTTTTTAAAAGCTGTAGAAATACTTACAAAAACTTTTAGTAATACCGACAAAATGGTGGGGAGGATTTTCAAAGAAACTTAAAAGGAGCTGGTTTCCAAATCCTCCTGAGAATAGTTTCAGACCATATTACTTTAAATCCGTGTAACTTCAGATTATTTTCAGGAGTTTAAAATGTAGGTATTGTCTACTCTATCAGTGATCTAGAAGGTGTCGGTTCAGCTACTACCATTGATTAGCCAGAAGACATGCTGCTGTTTCTAAGAACAGATTCTGCTCTTTTTTAGATTAGTCATTGCAGGGGGAATGACATGTTTTAGTCTTCTCCAGAGTGCTGTGTATCATGCCTTGGCAACTAGCTCTGGATTAATCCTAGCTAAAAGTACACATTTAACTGAAAACCAGGGAAAGGAGGCTAGTCCCCTTAACCTACGACCATATAGAGAGATTCACACTGCATAACCATTATTCAGAAAAAATAAGATATGACTTGCCCATGGAAATATAGAGCTCTCTTTGTCCACTGCAGAAGTCTGGGGCAAAAGGACTCTCCACTTAGACACCTAATTCAAGTGATAGAGTTAGATAGGTTTATCTAAGCCACAAAGCCCAGGTGTCTCACCCCCATGGCCTCCATGCCATTTTGGCATTCATTGTGGGGCCTCTGTACCTGGTCAAAGAGCATGGACTTTCAAAGTTGATTGTCTTGCTTCTGGATGATGAGCCCAAACAACTGATACTCCCTCCTCATTACCGTGATTCTTTCATTACCTGTTTTATATACTGCGTTGCCTTTGGTTCAATTCAATTTTCTTTAAATTACTCTTAACTGAAGTAGTAATTCAGACAGGTTTTTCCTTGGCCTCACTCCTCCACTATTGACAGCAGTAGGAGAAGAAGCATTAGATCAATGCTTATCATTCTTCATAGGTTTTTTTATAACCAAAAAAGGTCAGGGTACTCATCTCCTCTGACCTGTTGTATAATACTAACCCCTAGGATCTCACTAAGCAAAATGTGCAGAGAAGTTTCTACTCTGTTACAGTCAATAGGTGTTTTGTCATTCCCTTTAAAGAAAGTACATTTAAAAGTAATTTTTTGACAGAATTTAAGAATTTGAATGGAAAACTCTCAACCCTTCTGCAGAGCTTGTTTACTTGTTTCTGGAAATACTACTCCAGAAATCTAGCTTAAACGTCAATTTTAGCCTGAAAACTCAACATAAATTAAGCTTACATGAAAGCACTTCATGGTCCTGTGAATTTGTTCACAAATTCACCAAACCTCCATCTAAATTCCAAGAATTTTGTCACAACATACATGTTAATTTACATTAATACGTTAATTAACATTTTCAAATGTTTACATCTTTGATTGGGCCATCTTGTAAGAGAAGTATGTTCACAGTGTTAAGAATATACAATCTCTTTTGAATGTAGAACCAGAGATCTTTACAGCCACAACAGACTTTAGGATGCACAGTTTTTAAAAAGCAGTACCATCTTTTGCTACTTAGAATATAATATGTAGTTGAAAAAGAACGTGCAGAAGCTGAGTCGTGAGACCTGGTAAAGAGTTTGTAAATTTTTATAATTGCAAACTCCTTTAGCTTCGCTGGTCAGTTCCTCTGAGAAACAAAAAGTCTTAGGAAGTAGATTTTTACAAGAAGAAAAAAAAAAGTAGTTTTCGAGCAATGCTTGTGACTCCTATAATCACTTATACTGAGACTGCAGTTACTGAATCTCAACTACCTTGTATGCTGGGACATGGGTATTTGCAGTCAAAATTCTTGTTTAGAATAATAAAGAACCTGAATGTGTCCTGGATAGCGACTTTTTCTATATTTTTGAGACCAGAGTGGAGAATTCTTTGGAGGAAAAGAAATATATTCTGTACTTTCATTTCTCTTCATTTCCTTCACACAGATATTTCAGGGGAGTCTCGTTTCAAGTATTACATTTGAGAAGAAAAATTCACAGAAAACTACAGAGCTTATTGTCCAGGTCTTCAGTTTGGAGCTAAGTGAATTGATCACATAGTTTCATCTTGAAATGAACTTCTGACTGCTGGTTTATTAGGTTGCTTACTGTGGGGTTTAGTACCACCTTTTCTGATCCAGCAACTAACTTGGCAAGTTCATGGAGGACATGGGAGACCTTTGCTGGGCCCCTGTCTCTGCCTACAGCATCTGATTCTACAGAAAAATGCCATAATTGTGAAGTTTTGAGGATTTATTCTTCTCAGTCTTCTTGTTGGTGTCACTTCAATTAGTCCAAATAATCAGGCAGTCGTTGCTACCCATCTTGCTCACCTCCCAGGTGGCTTTTAGAAGAGGGAATCATTTTTATCTCAAACTCACAAAAATGTTTACATCTGGCTCACCCTGTGGGGTTTTGTTCAAATTTCTTTGCAAACAAAGCAGGCAGAAATTAATCAGGTTCTCCATCTTTAGTGCCTACTCATCAGAGTAGAAGCTCTTCATAGAGCGGTTTGCTCATTTTGGCTGGAGTACCTTTAATAAAAAGTGGTTATACAATTCTTCTAGTATCATTAAATAAGGGCAGGGAAGAAAGAAGTGAGCTGGGTCTGGTGGTAGGATGTTCTGTTGTGAAAAGCACCTCACCTGGCTCCCTCCAGTGATTGCTTTATTCCTACAGATAAAATAGCTTCAACTAGCAAACTGAGAGCTTCCTCCCTGCTTTGCCCTCCATGCATGTTCAGCCCAGTCATGGATAGTGTAGGTTGTGGATTAGTGTGGATTCCAGGCAGGAGCAGGAAATGTGGTTTGCAGGTCCCTTAGGAGAGAATGCAACTGAGATAGATTGCCTGCAGTGCTGATGAGTAATGGAGTAAAACAGTAATATTCCTCTTGGGGAGGGAAAAAAGTGAAGCCAAAATGTACTTAGTGTGGTTTGATTTTAATTAGCCAAAATAAGGCATCCACTAGTGCCCTAGTCTTACTCCTAAGTCTACAGTGGACTGTCTGTGTGCATCCTTTCTGTCACTACACAAAATCTCTCAGACTACCTGCCTTCTCTGATGATTTAGCAATAAACCTGTTACTAGAATCAGGGTTCCTTGCTTGTCTAGACTCTTAATTTTTATCACTGTAATAAGTAATCTTGTTTAAAATACGTAAACCTGTTTTCCCCTCCTATTTTTCCTATGCAAAATGAAACTGTTTCAGTGTATAACCTGTATGTGTTTAAGCATACTTTAAACTGCTGTGAGTTTTGAATTTTGTGATTAAATGTAATTGTGATTGATTACCTGCTGCCAGTCTCACCTGATTTCTAGAACTCTCATGGAAATTAAAGCTTTCGTCTCAACAAGAACTACCCATCAAAATTATTTGCAATAAACAACACTTTCCCCTTATGTATATTCTGTAATTCTAAGAGAAAGACATCATATTGAATGCACCTGATGCATAATTGTAATGGAAAAAAGGAAGGCACAGCCCACTAAATTTTCAGCTCTGGGTGGAGATGGAATCAGTCCCACTCTATGTTGTTTATTATACAACTCATTTAATTCAGTGTTTCTCTTCCAGTGAGAATTATTTTCTTGTTGACCTCAAGAAGAGAGTAGACTTCCTTGGTTCATTAAAAATAAATGTCAAAGCAAGATTATGTATAAATGTGTTTATAGCTGATTACTTCATTTTCTCATAAAATCATATGTAGAATTTCAAACCACCTATGTCATTGGTGACATGTACAATCACAATTCTAATGACATATGACAGACTTTCCCTCTTTCCCCCTCCTCTTGGCCCCACGCAAGAAGTCTTGATTAATTCCTACTGCTATGAAGGAAAGAAAAAGGGGGAGATATTTGCACATGGGGGCAAGCTTTGACAGCTGCACTACAAGGACCACTTCATCTTTAGGGAAGACAGAGAGTTTACTCCAGTTTTCCTAAGCCCCCTTCATAGCCATTGCAAACACAGGCAAGAAGTTCACCTTTCTTTATTTTAAAAAACAATGACTTTAATCCCTTTGGCAATGTTCTTATAAATGGATGTGGGACCAAAACTTAAAAAATAACCTTCTTATATATTAAGTACAAGAAAATAAACCTATATTTAGCTGGTGCCTTCAGCCTCTATTCTGTTAAACAGCCAGGGTGGGGGACCTGTGTTCTGTCACGGCTGCTGACCCTGTAGTATTTAAATGGGACATGGAGCCCTTTGAAAATCTAACGCTGGACTTGTGCAAGGAGATTCTGAAAATCTAGATCATTCTTAATCTAAGCAATGTGTTTATACCCCTGACTGGAACAAGCAAGGTTGTTCCCATCACATTCAGTCTTGCTCCGCTGAAGTCACTGTTTCTTGGATCAAAGAGATGCTTCTCAAATGACCAGGGTTCCTGAATTAGTGTTTTGGCTCATTTACCAATACCTGGAGTTAAAGGTCCATAATTTTCACTGTGCTTTAGGAAAAAAGGGGTAGTAACCGAGGAATTAACTTTGCCCTTTCTTTCCCTATTCTCCACTCCACTCCTTTTTGCTAGATCCTCATAGGTGCACACACTGCATTGGTATTTCAAACTAATGTCTGCTTTGCTGGTGACATCTCCAAACCTTTGCATATATACAGAATGCTTCGAGTGGTAAGGTAAGACTTTTTCCTGTAAAACCATGTTAAAACTTTGCTTCTGACCCATGTCTTTGTTTTGTTTTGCTTTATCTTGTTTAGAGACTTTTGAATTTAATCTAACCAGTACAAGACTGTGAGGGTAAACACATCTACAATATATTTTTAAAAAATCTTTCTCCATTTAAGGAGAATGTCTGTTTATATACATTTCTTTCCTATGAAAAGTTTTAAAAATGTTTTAACTTATACTAATCCAGGCAAGGTGAGGTTTGTCCATACAAAAAAGCACACACACTAAAACAGTTCTTGGAGCACCACAATATTTACTTAACACAGGCCTTAACACAGATATGCTGGAATTCCCATTATGTGTCTAAAGAAGACTGAGAGAGCATGATGTTTGTGTAGTTTGGTATAATAATCAGTGCTATGGGGTTCTTCCTCTCCAAACTCTGTTTCAAAGGAGCTGAACATGGAGGTCCAAAAAGGAGACAAAGAATGCACTTCTTATGAGGCATTGGCTACTAAGTACATCTAGACTAGATTTAGAGAACTCATAATTTCCAGCTGATATAGGTTGACTATTCTGGTCTCTTGCACAAGAGGGATGAACAAAAAGTAATGGATTTCATGGACTGATCTGTAGTTTGAACATTTGGTGTACTTTCAAAAAAAGGAGGCACTCTCAAACAAAAGATCTACTCAGAACAGATAAGTCTTGCGGAATTTGCCTTCAAAATTAGTTAGCATCTCTGTGTAGATTTTTCAGGATGTGTGACTCCGTGTCATGGGACAAAGAACAGAAGAGGGGGGAATGTATTGATCTGAGCTGTTTGTTTCCATCCCCCTCCCTCAGATGGGTACAGTGGAGTTAAAATAGCCTGTACAGTTTGCAGAAACCGCTGAGTGTCTGTGTACACAGAGACATGATAAGCATCTCTAAAATGGAATAAAAACAGTCTAGACATGGTAGTATGTAAGAGAAATATAAAGTGAAAGAAGAAGAAAAGTTGTTCCCATACCTCAGGGAGGAAGTGAAAATGCCAGGCCAAATCTTACTTTTGGACAATTCTGCTGATCCTCAGTGCCAGGGGCGCACTTAAAAAAACAGCTAACAGCTTCTGAAGGATATTTTAAATTACAGACACAAAGTTGTCTTGACTCATGATTTTGTTATTTTACTGTGCTTTATCCTTGAAAGACTGGTTTGTTTCTCTCTGTGCAACTTCAGGTCTTTCAGAAAGGAAGATATTTGAGTTACCACTATGCAATTATGAAAACAAGGCATAAAGAGGGGAGGACCACCTATGACAGAGCCAACCATGATCATTTTGCTTTTTTATTTTAACTTTGGAGCAGCAAGGGGATTTTCATGGTGAGTTTTGGTTAGAAAAGTTACTTTGGAAAGTGCATTTTTTTAATTCAGTGAATAGATATATTTACCAAAAAAAACAAAAAAAGAAATTATTTAAGGGGAGAACAGAGCATGAGAAACTAGTTCAGCTGGTTTCACCTCTTGTTTAGAATAAAATCTACCTTGTGTTTGGTTATAACTATCACAGCATCCAGCCTTGATTTGAAGCAATCAGGAGATGGATAATCCACCATTTCCTTTGGTAGTTTGTTCCAACAGTTAATCATTCTCACTGTGGCTTATTTCCAATTGGAATTTGTCTGGCTTTTAGCCATTGGTTCTTGTTATTCCTTTCTGTATTAGATTAAAGAGGCCTTTACTACCTTGTATTTTCTTCCTGTGAAGGCACTTATGTACTGTAATCAAACCACCTATCAATTTTCTTTTTGATAAGCTAAATGGATGGAGCTCTGTAAGTCTTCCACTAAAAAACAGCTCCTTCAGGCCTCAAATAAGTTTTGTGGCTTTTTATCTCACCCTCTCCAATTCTTCAATATGGTTTTTAGAAAGTAAGCACAAGCTGTGTGTAATATCTCTGTTTTGTTCTCAAGAGACCTGGTCCTAGTTGCCCTCATGTCTCTTCAATTAGAGACAAAAACAATTAGATTAACTTTTTTCCATGAAATCAAAACAGAAGCCCATTGAGCTGTGGGCTCACCATGCCATCTGTATCTCTTTTAGAATAACTCCTGAAGAAAAACAGTGTCCTACATTTTTGTTTTGATACATACCTCACTTTGAATTGTCTGCATTGCACACTGGACCCAGAACTCCAGCGGATTCAGGGCACCCATTCAACAGGCCAACCAGCCTCCTCCCCATGTCCAGTTTTAACAGACTTTTTGCTATCCCCAAATTTTAACCACAAAAATATTGCCATAAGTATGCCACTCTTCAAAGCACTACAGGGACCAGGCACTTGACTGTTTCCTCACATTCTGATGTACTTTGATTAATGTATTTGACCAAATGCTACATTAGAGTTTTTCAAGTAGAAAGATAGATTCCATACAAAAACCAGCATACAGCTAAATATCATTTCTTCCTTTAGTTAAATTTGTGGGACCAGTAAATTTTGATAGCTATACTTATTTCAGTAGAGACACATTAGATGTCTCTCAGTTTCCCAAAATCTTTCAGAATCAGACCTCTTTGAATTCTTACATGTGATCAAGTCCACAAATTTAGAAACTTTTTTATTTTTTGTCCTGAATTACCAATGTAGTACTCCCTAATGCATTACTGATTACAACGATTATTATTTATTACATTATCTTGATATTTATACAAGCAGCATCAATATTCATTATTAAAATTCAAAATTGTGTCATTAGAAACTCATGATAATGCTTCTTCTCCATTAGGACTTCTTTCTGGTAGACTTTTAAGGATTCTTTCTCAGTGGTTTTCATTCGTTCATCATTTTATACAGGCCTTAGGTCCCAGTATCCTTATTTTTTATACTAAAGTCCATTTCCTGCTAATATTCTACATTGGAGTTTTCATGTTTTTCCTCTATTTTGGGCAGTCTTAGTGCCCTGCTGTAATGAGCTCATTCAGCCTGTTAAAATAAAATGGGTTTTTCCTTTATTGAAGGTCATTCCAAATCCACCTTTTTTTTGGAAACATCAATTTAGCTCTAGAAGAGACACCATGCACCATCACAATGCAGCGTGCTACCCTCTCACTACCATATTAAAATGCAGTTCATTATTACTAGAATAAATTAGTTTAAAAATATTGCAAGTGTAACTTTAGAGGCAATGGTTTTTATCCTTGTTCATGACTCTGAACACATGATGCTGAAGACTGCTCAAAACATTTTGTAATTATGGGCAAAGTATTGACCAAATAGATTGGGCCACTCCACTCCTGCCAGGTTTTTTATTCATATGTTTTTGAGTTAAACATTTCTGTTACTGCAGTGAGAGAATCCATCTTTTTTGAAATGGTCTTTGTTGACTTGTCATGTGGCCAGTAATGTAATCTTTTTCTCTGTCCTACTGAGCTGGTTTGAAAGCAAAACCAGTGAGAGACTCCAAGTCAGAAGTACAATTTAATAAGAGCAAAAGAAAAGAAGTAAAATAAAGTAAAATAAAGTAAATTCAATAGTATAAAATAACACTGACAGAGTCAGAATACAATCTGACACCCTGTTAGTCAGGGTGGTGGTAGCAGTCCAGATGAAATGGTCTTGTCAAAGCAGTGGTCTTGTAGAAAGGTCTGGTAGCTCTTGTCCTCCGTGAATGCAGTGGGGGAAAAAACTTCTCTGCTGTCCCAAACCCCTGATTATATGCAGTTGGGAATGCTTGGCTCCTCCCCCTGGGTGGAGCATCTCACAATGGGCTGATATCATTCTATGAGTCATGTAATGGGTTCTTGATGGCCCATTAAACAGAGACAGCTTCCGGAGGGAGTTATCTATGAGTCATGGGGCAAGACATTGATGGGCCATTAGCAGAAGATAAGGGAAACACTGCCCCACCTGGTTCCAACAGCTCATGAAGATGGTGATAGAATACATACTTTGGGCACATCTTACATTTTTAACCTAGGACACCTACCAAGAGGTAAGAAGCTTTCTACAACTTTATTTTTACTAGAACTAATTGTTTGGTTTAAAAGAAAGCACACTCATTCACATTTGACAGGTGGTGACTCCTGTAGTTTTGCCCACTGCAATTCCCTCTCAGGCATGTAAATATGTTTCTTTGTCTGAACATTTGAAAATTAAAACTCAAATTTTCAAAAGCCTTTACTTATTTTATTCTCCAAAGGTCCAGAAATTCTCATAATACTACCAGTGCAAGTCAGTTGGATTTAGGTGTATTGGTAATTAGCTCACACTAGGGATAGTTTTCATACCTTTATATTTACTGTCCTGAAAGATTTGTGGGCTTTTGATCACTGAGAACCCACTCCATGTCCAATCACCTCTTTTATAACTGAAGCCTTCCACTTGTGTTTATATCTACTGAAAGAATAAGATACTTCTTTTTTTCTGACCCAAGAAGTTGTTTGGGTTTTTTAAAACAAAAGTACTCTTGGATTTTCAGTGTCCATTGATGAAAAGCATCACTTTTGAATGTAAGGGCTTTCAGTCCACCAGGAATGTGTGTTTTCAGAAGGAAACTCAGGGCAAGAATACCAGCCAACATGGTGTTGGCTGGAGCAGACACATAAACTGTCAAATGTGTCATTTTTGTGATGCTGGTACTGGCTCAGACTGAAATCTCAAAGGGGAAGAGCTGGGAAGAACTATTTCTTCTTTTGTTTCTAAAGGGAGCTGATAACAAGTTCCACAACTGTCTTTGCATTGCCAAATAAACCTGAGAAATCACTGTATCATAGATGTTCAGTTAAATAGAAATAATTACAGCCCATGCAATCATGTGTGTCACACAGGGTTATGTTCGGCCTAACTAGTGCAATAACTCTATGCTCAGAAATGTGAACCATATGGAGCATGATACTTTTGTGTCTACAAAAATTCATTCTGACGTTTAACATGGTTTTGTTTTCTAAATCTAACCAGCCTGAACATCCCAGCTTAAGTGTTTCATATGATTTGGTTTATAGAAACCTAGTAATATAATTAGAAATGGGCTCAAATCAAAATGATAGAATTTAATATTGCAATACTGCAAACTTGGTAGAAGTTTCATTCTGGGTTTGAACTTTTCAACCTTGGTTCCAACTCTCACTAAACTGTAGTATGTCCGACTTCATTTTATGGGTATAAATTTGCCCTTGTAAAACTTGCACTCTCATTCTGTCACATACTTAATTTACAGTGGAAATCTGATCACAGCCACCTCTAACTAACTGATTTGCAGCACTACTTATTGCACACAACTTATTTGCAGCGCAGCTTATTAAGAAGAGCAAAAATAAAATAGCCTGTAAAGCTTACAAATGCAAAATACATATAGTAACATTCAAAAATATGGTAGGATTTGGGCTTTAGAAAACTCTCAGACTAGTCTGGAGTTTCACACAGCTTGTTTAATGTCAAAGCTTTTTTTTTTTCCTCCTTAATTTAAAACATTTTCTCTAAGGCAGATTTAAATGAAATGTTTATTTTTCTCATTGTAGGAAATGCTGAATTAGACACCAAGCAAGGAACTGTCTCCAGAAAATGGACAGGCACAAGTAGCAGGCTTTTGGGCAGGAAGATAGGTCCAATGTTTGTTGTATTTTGATCTCAGTCTTCTCAATGTTGCAGAATTTTTGCAATTTCTTTGTTCAATTATTTTTTCAGTGTCCTTGCTTTCAGTGCAGCATTTGACAGGTGCATGCCAGGTGCAAATGCAGACAGAGTAAGTTAGAGTAAGTTTAACTGTTTTGTTCATACTGAGAAGCTCTCTGGTCATCCCTCCACCCCTCTGCTTTTTTCTTACCTCTCTCCCCCCTTCTCTCTCTCCCACATTTGAATTTCTCTGTGCTCAGCCTTTTCTTTGTTGTTGCTTTGTATTGTGACTGGATTTCCCCCCCCTCCCTTCTTCTCTTCAGTTTTACTTAACTGGAACATTAAGTAATCCTGAAGTTCTGCTATGAATTCTGAGCCACTCCAAGTTTTAAGTTAATTCAAGAATGAAACAAACAAGCTTGTTTCTTCTCAGCCAGGGAATGTGATTTTTTCATAGTTTTTCAGGAATATCTAGTATCATCTCTCCAATTTGCAGATATTGAATTTGACTAACTTTTTAACTCATAACTTCCCACTAAAAGCGCTAAGCAAACACATCCTGAACTTCTGCAAGTTCAGTGGTTGTACGCTAAAGTTAGATTTTAAAATGAGGAAAAATTAAAACCCTAATTCTCTTGAATGCAGAAATGTAGAAAAGATCAAGCTTTGTACCAGTTTAAACAACTTTTTAGACCCTGGAGAAATTTTAAAAAAAAATATAAATCCCACAGAGGGCCAAAAAAGGACAAGGATTTTT